>PVKN010003695.1:0-36137 GCA_004027915.1 Capromys pilorides | reverse complement strand
AGGAAACAGGTGGGGAAAGCCCAAGCATTCATCTGAGGGTTGGCACAACTAACAATGTTGCGTTGAACCAAAATATATAGCATCTCTTACCATCAGGATACCCGCACCTTGTGGGCCCTTGACAGCTTTAGTAGGCCATTTCTCCTGAAAGTAGACCTGAGCTTTCCTGGGAGATAGGGAAGACTTTCCCTGCTACTAGATCAGCCTAACCACTCCTTGGATTGTCTTGGGGTTTGTCTTATCTCCTAGCTGGTAACTGATTCAGCTGCTTCTCAGATCTAGCTTGATGTGGGGCTGCTTAGAAGGTGGAGGCTAAGGCTTCTGTTAGGCTGCCCCCTAGATACTAGTCAGGGCAGGGTAAGGGATTAGAAATGTCCTTATGGAATTAGGGGCTTGCTCAGGTGGAAGGGGACTCTCTGCTCCCCACACCTCCAGGGTCCCAGGAGCCTTGTTTCCTTATGAGCTGCTTCTCTCCCAGGTGGCAGGAGCTCTTTCTTCAGGTGGAAAGAGGAGGATCTGGGTACATGTATGTACTATCACTGAGCACACCCTGAGAATATTCTGTGTGCACAGGATTCTGGACCTTTCTGCCTTGAGGTGTGGAGTGGTTGGGAGAGATAGGGAAGCCTCATTGCCATGCAAGACAAACACTTGCTCCTTTGCTGGGTGTTTGGAATAGGGCATATCTGGAGACATCTAGGGACAGCTCAATGGAGAACATCAAAAGGCTTTGAGGGGATGGATTTAACAGTCTTACAGGATGTACAGGAGTTTCCCAGCCGCAGGGCCTCTGGAATAGGGTGAAGAGGCTATTTCAGGCAGAGGAAGTAGTTTATGGAAAGGCAGGAAGCCTAGGAGTGTGATATGTTTAGCTGTAAATAGTTCCTTGTGGGTGCGTGCGGTGGTGTGGTAGGGGAGGAGGCTGGCAAGGCGGCTGGACCAAAGCCTGGATCTGTTCCTCCTTCCGCCATGTACACACCCAGTGGGTGCCTCTGCATCTGAGCTGTGGCCCCTGCTGGGACTGGGGACATAAGGATGTGAGGTGAATGTACGGATACATCTGGGCAGTGTTGGATGGGCCATGCTAATAGACTGCAGTGCATGCTGGGCTGTGGAGTCTAGTTTCATCTTGGAGTTGAATTGGGAGTCACTGAGGTTTTCAGCAAGGTGACCGTGGTATTCTAATACCTGTTGTGGATTGAAGAGAGCATTAAGCTAGAAGTTTCCTGAGGGCTGCTGAAATGTAACTAGGGAAATTCCTGGATCCAGGCTTGATTCAAGTAACCTTCCACACTTCGCTCCTTCTAACCTACGCTGGATGTTTTTGTAGTTGTTAGCACAAGTTTTTAGGGACGCTGAGATAAGCTTTGTGATAGGCACAAACCCTTCACCTCTCAGGGGATGCCTCTGGAACCTCCAAATGGGCAGAGTGGGGCAGGTGCACCATCTAGAGACAAGAGATGGTACTGTAGCAGTCTCTTGAGCCTCTGCATGAAGTGAGTGCTGCTAGCATCTGCAAGCTTGATATAGCAGGGGAGGTTATAGAGAGAGAGAGAGAGAGTGCTACCAAGCCACCCTGAAAGGCTCCCTAAGAGGATGTTTGAACCTGAAGGATGGATAGGGAGGAACTGCATCTTCACAGATTAGTGTAGATGCATATGCGATGTCAGGGGACTATCATTAGTAGCTCTGTCTTAGCCACTAACAATCAATAACTGTCATAGAGGAGTTGGTGAGTGTGTGGCCCAAGCTAAACCCTCATGAAATAGCTCTTAGGATGACAGGGCTATAAGTAACTGTCAGGGAACTGGGATTCTTAAATAGCCAAGGCACTTGGTGAAGATCACATGACTCAAGATTCACATCCTAGCTGCGCCTTCTCCAGCTGTGGTTATAACCACTGCACGTAGGTACTACCTGCTGCCAAATCTCTGAGCCAAGTTTGGTGTCGTTGGATTCAAGGGAGCAGCAAGGGGATCGAAGCCAGAGGGGGTGAGCCTTTGCTCAGAGGTGAGAACATAGGGTAGATGCACAAGTCCTAGTAGGATGATTCAAAGGCAGGGCTGCTTTGGCTAGAGTACAGGAGGCAAGTGAGGACTGAGAATGTACCAGGGAATTGGTAACAGGGCTTGGAAAGGGCTAGCCTGGGAGAGCAGAGGCAATCATGACTACACAGTACTGGGAAGGCGAACTGGGGAGGGAACTACGTAGAGGCAGAGAGTGGCTTGTTTAAATTTAGGGGTGGGTAAACCCTGGATAGGGAGAGAAGAGAGCCTTCAGGGTGAGCAAAACTCAGAAACTCTAAGACCCTAAGGTCTGTGTATCTTGGTTTCAGGGACTTCCCATTGGTGCCCCCTGGAAATCCAGGCCGTGGGCTGATAACTTGTGTAGCAGGAACATGGACAAGAAAAATAGAGCACTGGAAGTGAGATAAAGTGGAGCTTCCTGATGCCAGAGAAAGTTTGACTGTTAAGGCCTTGGGTCAGTCTTGGGTAGAGTTGGAGGACAGAAGAGCTTCATCTGGCTGGGGCTGCCGGGAACCAGGGGAAGGAGGGTGAGGAGGGAGAAAGGATCAGAGAAGTGCGCTGGGCTGGCGGTAGGGGCCACAAGACAGAGGGAGCCACTGGTCTGGGGCTTGACCTGGGAGAAACTTGGGAAGTGCAGCACCTCAGGGTGGGGGCTGGGGTGAGAGTTCTGCCATTCTGACAGTGCTTTCCACAGCCCCTCTGCAGCCAGATGCCATGTCCCCACCTTGGTCTTTATACTCTATATGTTTCTCTCTCTCTCTCTCTCTCTCTCTCTCTCTCTCTCTCTCTCTCTCTCTCTCTCCTAGGATGTGACCAGCAAAGAAGAGCTGTGGACTGTTTTCTTGTCCACATTCATGTTCTACTCCCTTAGCTGCTATAATTTCTCTGCAAGGGAAGCTTGTTCCTCCAGGAGCTAGGAGGACAGTGAACTCATTGAGCTGTACTAGATCTGGACCTTGAGATAAGCCAGGAGTCAGTCCCCCTGGAGACCCTCAGGAGATGGGAGGGCCCCTCAGTGGTGCTATTGATGGTCCATGTGGAAGGTGATGGTGCAGAAGTCCTCTCCACCCTTCCCTCTCCTAGGTTCCTTGAAGACGGAGACCAAGTCTGAGCCTTCATGGTGATACCTGGGTCTCTAGCACAGGGTGTGGTATAATTGCTGCAGGAATAGATGAAGAGGTATATACGAGGCTTACAGCAGGATGCATAGGCAGGGGCAATGAATGGGTTTGGATAGAAAAAGAGCTCTGTGCTGGGATCGGGGATTTGTGGTCTGTGAAGCATGTAATCCTCCCAGGGCTGAGCTGGCACAGACAGTAGGAAACCTGAGCACTTTCTTCCTTTGCCCAGCTCTGAACACTGCTCTGCCTCCGCAGGTGCCCCCTGAGAGGTGCCGCTGTGCAGTAGGCAGTATCCTGAGTGAAGGTGAAGAGTCACCTCCTCCTGAACTGATTCATCTCTACCAGAAATTTGGCTTCAAGATATTTTCCTTCCCAGCACCCAGCCATGTGGTAACAGCCACCTTCCCTTACACCACTGCACTGTCCATCCGGCTGGCCATCCGCCGGGTCCATCCTGCTTTGGACACCTACATCAAGGTGAGACATGGTTTTGGTATGGATTTTGAGAAGTCAGCCATGTTCCATGGTAGGGAATCAGAGGTGACTTGGTGGTGGGAAACACCTTGAGGTCCTTGTGTATCACATATCTAGAGAGTGAGGAAGCTGGGCAGAGGCTATTGACATCTTTTTGAGATGCCCATGACCTTGTGGGAGCCAGGGGGGTCTCCTAGGAGCTTGTTCAGAATCTGGTCTAGTTTGTAGGCTTTTAGTTTTGGCAGTATCTGTAGAGCTCATCGTGCACTCTGTGTTCAGGTAGATGCATAGGCCCACCTGTCCTCATCCTGCTACAGGCCAGCAGAGCACAGCCTTGAGGCTCCCATGGCTGGGCAGGCTCAGGTTCCCATGTGTTGTCCTGTGGTTGACTCTGGGTGGGCTTATAGGCCTGCTTCCTGAACCTAGAACTGGGGCAACAGTGGCAAGTTCTGTCTCCTCTTGCTATGTTGGAAGGAAGAAAGGCCAGCAGCCTAGGCTACCTAGAAGAAGGGAAGAACCAGGCACCAGGAGATCTGATAGATCTTAAAAGACTTTGTATCTGCAGAGGTCCTAAAGACCTTGCCCTGTTGTACATCTTTCTTCCTTTCAACAGTTTATAAGCTAGAGTGCTAGGAAAACAGCCTCATTGTGGGCTTAGAGGTGATGTTTATTCATTAATGTGTGTTTTTTGGGTATCTTTATGCTGGGTGCCAGGCAGGGCATGGTGTCAAGTGCTGGTGTTTAAGGTTGGGTGATAAAGGTAAGTACTAAGTGTCAGACAAGAACTGAAAAGTTAAGTGCTAGAAAAGAACAGAGTGAGAAAGTCAGGCCCACGTAGGTAGAGTGGTCAGGAACAGCCTCTCGAAGGCAGTCACTTCAAGGCAGAGTTCTAAACCTTTGGAAAAGAGGTAAGGATGGTCCAGGCAGAGCAGAGAGAAAAGCATAGATCTGATCTAATACTGTGGGGAACTACTGCAGTGCGTAATTAGAACCTTATCTGAGATAGGCCGATCAATCCCTGACTGGAGAGTATGTTTTAGGATTGGACAGCTGGTGGCATCAAAGGCTGTGCAGAGCATGAGGCCATTGTGCCTAGGGCCAGGATATACAACAAGAGAGCCATTCAGAGTGGGAGCTTGGCAGACTTGGAGAAGGGAACCTTGTGACTTTGTCTTCTAGAACAGTTCAGGGAAATGGCAGCTTAGACAGTACTGGGTAAGGAGGTATAAGAATCTGGGCTGGAGAATGAGTCAAGGGAGCCCTGAGTGACCACTTGTGGTCATTGTGGTCAAAGCCAGGTTTGCAGAGGCAAGCCAGCAGACCTGGAACTGGGAAGGCTGTCTTGGTGTCATGGAGTTAGCTGGAGGGACGGGGGCATCAAGATGAGTTTCTTTTGTGACCTGAAAGTTCTGGGGAGGATGTGCTGGAAGTGAGGATGCAGGCTGGTGGGAAGGGTGGGAGCAGGTAATCTCAGTGCCCTAGGCCCTCTCTCGTGCCCTCTTCAGGTGAATCCTCCCCCAGTGCACTCCAGGGAGGGGCTGATTCATGACGTCTGGTCCTGTCTGTGCCTTCCTCGACCTCAAGGGCTAATCTGGAGGAGCGCCCCCTAAGGAAGAGACTTCTGGGTTTCAGACCTCAGAGCAGGGCGCCTGGCCTGCAGTGTGGTGGTGAGCAACTCAGGCACCAAAGCCTTTTCCTGGCTTCAGGGATTTATTTTTAGACACCTTTGTCCAAATTTCCCGGCCCCTGACAGCTTCATAAGTTGCCTGGTTTTGACGTCACCTCTTTGATGGAAGTCCTTTCTCTTTCCTCCCCCTCCAGCGAGAGCCTGTCACAAGTGTTCTAGACTCCCTTTTTTTGTGGGTGGGGCTGGGTTGAGGAAGCCGTGGTTTGGGAGGAACACAAGGGGCTGCTCCTGGAGACATCTAGGAAGCTCGATTGTGTGTGGCTGTGAGATGGAAAGAAGGAAACCAGTTGGCTCACAGAGGAGGCTCAATCCAAGGTTCTCATCTTGTTTTTGTGGCAGGGGACAGGGGCTACCTCTGTTCCTATTTTGGGGGGCAGGCGGTGATAGGGTATAGTACCAGGAATTGAACTCCAGACTTTGTATTTGCCAGGCAGGCACTGAGCTACTGAGCTATATCCCTAGCCCTGCTCCTGGCTTAGAGTGACCTTGGTTCCTAGGGAGATTAGGAAGGAGCTGGCTTTCTGTGTTGCTCACAGCTTATAGTCAACCGGGTAGCCTTCTGCCTCTTCAGCCCAGGAGTCACTGGAAACAGGGTAGAAAGGCTACCTCCCACCCTCCTTCCCTGCTGCCCTATAGTCAGAAAAAAGCAGCTACTAATGGGACTCTGGGTGCTTCTGATGCTCAGCCCTGACAGCTGGCTGCCTTTACTCATGAGCATGTCTCACACACACACACACACACACACACACGCACATGCACACACACACGCACTTTTTTCTCCTTGGCTCTGAGACTGCTATAAAGGTTCTTCAGATGGAATGACAGCAGTTGTCAGTATTGTTTCAGAGCAAGTGAAGGAGGCCAGGAGCCATGTGCTGTTAGAAGGGAAGGAGGGCTTGGTAGACTCACCTGTCTCCCCAGAGGCTGAGGTGAGAGGCTGGGTGCATAGGTCTCAGAACTTTGGATGGGGAAGGTGGAAAGCAGCTGCTATCCTGCCAGTTGCAGATGTGCCTGAGCCCTGGGGTATGATCGGTCTCAGGAGACAGTGAGAGACCTGGGGGTCACCGCAAAGAGCCCAAAGAGATGCATTTGTCAAACCCCTCTGGGGATTCCAGAAGGGATGGCTAGATCCCAGCTTTGTGATTTGCATGACAGCTCTGGCTCTCTGGCCAGCCTTCCTCTGCTTGGCAGCTTGGAAAACTGAGCTGTAGGAGCTGGCACTGCCTTTTTTCCACATAACTACTAGAGAATCCCCTAGGCTCAGCACTCCAAGCCAGTGTGTGAGGGATTTATGGGCACTACATGGCCATCGCTGAATGGAAGCTGCTGCAGCTTGGTGGAGCTGCTGCACTGGCATCAGGCCCATCCTCCTGCAGGTAGGGGTAGGTGCGCCCAGAAGAGGTAGTCGTTTCCTAGGGAGCAGTACTTGTTGGGAGCTAGACATGAAGGGAGCTCTGGTTAGCTGCAGGTTGGGGGTCTCTGTAGAGTGGAGATGCTGGGTAATAACATGGTAATGCCATGAGCATGGAGCAGCCTTCAGGGACTGGAGCCGGGGGTTTTGGTACCTTTGGAAATGAGTCACCTCTAAGCTCTGTGGGCAGTGGGGAGGTTCCCAGCAGTCTGTTCAGAACCTGGATTCTAGCCGGACATGTCGGTACATGGCTGTAATCCCAGCAGTCTAAGGTCTGAGGTGGAAGGGTTATAAATTCAAACCCAGTCTGGGCAACTTAAGTAAAAGCTTGCGATATAGCTCATTGCCAAGGCCCTGAGTTCAGTCTCCAGTAACTCTCTCTCTCTCTGCCTGGATTTCTGCCCATTGGGCTCTAAGCCCTATGTTTGTTTCTCCTTAGCCTGCCTCAGCAACTCTAAGGAAGTTGGTGGGTGGGCGCATGTCCATGCCAGAGTGAGAATACCAGTGGAGAACAGCTCAGCTCTGGCAGTGGGAATCCAGGTGAGGGAGCCCCCTGGGGAATTTGAAATCTCCCTTTTTCTGCCTACCAGCTTTGCCCAGCTAACAAGCAGGGGGTTCCAAGCTTTATTTTAACAAGAAAGGCTGGTGCGGCTGGGGTAGATATCTCAGTGGTCAAGCTTGTACTTGGCCACATACAAGGCCAGTTTGTTCCCCAGCACTAAAAATAGGGAGGGAGCTGGACTTCTTGCCTCTATTCCCTTGCTTATTCTATAGATATGTAATGAGTCTTCCTTTGTGTGTTATTGTTTTAGGTATGGGATCCAGCAAGGAGGCCGTCATAGGGTCCTAATCAAAGCCTGCATTCCCACTGTTGTACAAGTAGGAGATGTCGTGGGGAAGTTACCCAAGGCCAAGGGATGGAAGCACTGGTGGAATCCTGTGGGCTGAGACATAACATTCCTAGTTATGTACCCATTGCCACTCTGCGCTGCATGAGTGAGACTGGGGCTAGAGGCTGAGGACTTGTCTTGAATTCGGGGTACACTTGGTGTCATGAACCAATCAGTCTGGTGATGACAGTAACATGGCCCAATTCCACTTGTCCCTCTGTGTGTGGTCCAGGTAGTTAGATCTGGAGACTAAGGCTATTGGTCTGTTCCGCTTGCCCAGAAAGCACTCATTAAAAGGTGCCCTGCAGATGCTCCTGGCACAGGAAGCAGCTGCTGCAGGCAGCAGTTGAGTCTTATGTCCTCACCCTCCATGAGGCAGAGGCTGCCCCATTCCTGGCTTCCCTTGCTGAATCTCCTGGGCCAGCTCACTGTCAGAGCTGCTTCCTGCTCGTTGGTCTGCTCCAGCATGGACAGGAAAGCACTCAGCAGCCCTAGTACCTGGCCCCTGAACACTCCTTCCCATTTCCCCCAGACAACCTAGTCATACCTGGGGAGTAGAGTGGAGAGTTAAAAAGAAGATTAGAGTCACAGAAAAGGCTGAACAAGCCTTATGGGGTGTTGGTATTTGGGCTGGGTCTGGAAGAAGGGGCAGTGATGTTTATGTGGGTGACAGGTAAGACAGAGGCACTGCTATCCAGTGAGACCAGAGATTGGGGTGGGTCCTGTCTACCAACGATGGTATCTGAGCAAATGAGTGACAGTGTCTAGGCCAGGATAAGGAGCAGGCCTCTCTGAGTAATGGAAGGGTGGGAGGAAGAGCCAGAGGCCACAATCAAACTCTGAATAAGGTAAGTAAGTTAGCTGGGAGTAGCAGATACTTCTAAGCCAAGAACCTTCTCCCTACTGTGACAGAACTTGGATCCTTGGCACCCCTTAGGGAGCTGTACCTGGGGGTGGAAGTGTGGGGAGACCCACAGGAGACCAGGCTTCTTTCCTCTGCAGACCTGGGCACTGGAACCTGCTTTTCAGCCTCCCTGGCTTCACCCAGTCCTTCTCCTCCCCCAGGACTGAAAGTACAAAGCCAGCCTTTGCTGGGGTGGCGTGGGAGCCACTATTTCTCGAAATACCAGCTTGGATATTGTAGCTTGGCAGTCCTGCAGGTCCCTGGGGGCTGAGGCTTGTCTGGATGGTGCTGTGGGGTTGGGCCTTGACCAATCCAGAGGGAGTCACCTTCCCTAGGCAGATGGAACTTATCATGGAAGAATTCTTCTGCTGTTTTGTGGAAAACTTGTGATTTAAGATGGGGGTAGGGTAATGAGGAAAATGGCCCAGGGAACACAATGACTTTGCCTGTAGCAGAGCCCTCAAATAAGAGGCTAGCTAGTTAGGCCAGGAAACCTAAGGTTCTGACAGGATGAATCTCCTGATGGATGGAGAAGAAGTTAGAGTCAGTTGGAACTGGGAAGTTCAGAACCTTCTCTTTCCCTCCTTTCCTTTGCTCCATTTCTCCTCTATCCTTCTTGTCCATTTGTCCTTCCCCTCTGGCGTTTCCTGACTCCTCTAGCTCCCAGGTGCATGGCTGCATGGTTCCATCTGCACTGAGCAGCCTTCCTGCTGCTGGATAATCAGTCAGCAACGTTTTCATCAACTTGTGAGCTGGACAGGGCTCAAGGTCCTTGGTTGCACAAATGCTACAGAGATAGATGGATCTCAGAGAGGGGTGAGCTGTGGAGCCTGCCATGGCAAGGCATCATTGAGAGGTGCCCATATTTAGAAAGGAGAACGTTGAGATTTCAGGTCTGACCTGCCTACAGCTCTGGCTGAGCTCTCCATGGGCTATGTAAGCCTGTACCCCCCATGTTTGTGGGCCCTGGGGAAAGGAAACACTGAGCATGGGTGCAGGGCCAGGACTCCCTCGTCTGCCTGGGCACTAGCCTGCTGGAGGCCCTGTGTCCTGAGTGCCTGTATAGAGAGAACCATCCTCTCTCTGCTCCTCAGTGTCTCAGCTTGTCCTGATGCTTCACTGCTGCCGAGGCCCCTGCCATGAGCCACCCAGGAATCCAGGGCCTGAGTAGCACCAGGGAGATGAGCAGAGGTGTAAATTGTATGGCGAGCTGCCAGCTCTGAGGTGAAAATGAAAAGTCTTCTGGCAATAGCAGCAGCACACACAGCAGGCTGGGGTGCCAGGCACAGCACCTCACCTCCCCACCCTGTTCACTCACACTTTCCCTTCTGCAGTCTTCCCCAAGCTTCTGCCCAAGTCTGGCCCTGCCTACCTGGCCCTTTTGCCATTCCTGGCCATTTAGGAAGTTCCCAGACTAGCCCTGGCTTAGAGCTGACCCTTGATCTCTTGCTTCTATTACAGTTTCTAATTTCCAGACTGGTGCACAGAAGAATGGGCTATGCTTTAATTACCAGTGACTTAATGTTTATGGTAGTTCAGTCATGATTTTTCCGAGTGTACAGTTGTCTGCCTGCCTGCCTGCCTGCCTGCCTGCCTGCCTGCCTGCCTTCCTTCCTTCCTTCCTTCCTTCCTTCCTTCCTTCCTTCCTTCCTTCCTTCCTTCCTTTCTTCCTTTTTGGCTAGCTCAGCCCACCCTGAGGAGTGGTACGGCTGTGGTGCTGGGGATTGAATCTCAGTCCCCTGCTCCTGCCTCAGCTTGCTTAAGCAGGTGCTTTAGACAGCTGAGCTATCTCGCCGGCCCCATCTTATCTTTAAATACTGATATTTTTAGTCATCCTTTCCAATTCCCTACTTTATTTAAAGTCCTTTCTACTCCCTTTATTGGGGAAATTGAGGCCTAGAGAGAAGTCACTCATTTGTCAATAACTAAACTAAGGTCCTGGATTCCTCCTGCCTGGGGCTGTCTCTGACACTTCCTATACCCTCTGTCCCCTCCGTGGCAGTCTGTCTCACTTCTTGTCTCCTTTTCCCATTATTTTCAGAGCTTTGGGTCTTGCTGCTATAAAGAAAGGAGCAGGGGAGGACATTCATTAGCCCTTCTGTGGGCCTCCACCCTCACTGCTAGCATCCCACATACAGGTTTATGTTCCTGGCCAGGAGGCAGTTGGGAGTCCTGAGGGAGATGAGAGGAAGCCAGAGAGGGGGAAGTTGACAGAAGTTCCTGGGTGGAATAATAACAACTTGCTACATTCAGTCCACAGCCTCCCTGCTATGCTACCCCCCTCCATCCAACCCTTTGCACATGTGATGCCAACCAGCTGCCTGTGGGGCTTCCAGGGTCTGAGCCCCCACTTGCAGGGACTGCTGGGTGCAGGCGGGTGCATGTTGATATCTGTAATTAAAAATGAACATGCATCACTTCACCCAGCAAGATGCCACCACCTTGGGTGGCATGCAACAGCTGCTTGCTGGTTGTATGGCTGCCTGGCTCTCCAGCCAGGAAGTGGGTGGGTAGAACTGGACAGCAAAGGATAAGCAAAGAGGGCCCTCTCATCCCCATGAGGTAGAGGAAGTAAAGGGCTACAGTGGAATGGGGGTGCATCGGGCAGACCTCTTCCTTTCCTGGGTTCCTTTCCTGGGTGAAGAGCTTGTGTAGATGTATACCTATTCTTGGCCCACACCCATATCTTCCTTTCAGGCATTGCCATCTGTCTCTGAGCAAATGCAGTCCTGGGAGTGAAAGCCACTCTTGACCTCCAGTGTGGGCCTCATCTCTTCTGTCTTTCACCCACTCCATACCTCTGGCTGAAGCCAGAGCACAGGCTGACATTCTGAGAGCAAACCACAAAAATGATGATAGTTGAGGTCTGTCTCTCTTTCCTTCTTCCTCCCTCTCTGAGTTGACTTTCTGAGGAAGCCATTCATCTCTTCCCCTCAGAGAGGGCCTAATGGCCCATGTGAGCCATATGCATGAGTGAGCCCTGAGTGGTGGGCTTGTCAGATGGCCAGTGACCTCAGAGCCAGAGCAGGTTCCCTATTTTGGCCGTGTCGGGGCTGAGAGCACTAAAGACCTGTCCAGACTCCTTTATTCACCAGGACCAGCCCAGTGTGGCATTGAGCTGGTGTCCTTGGCCACCAGACCTCTCAAAGAGCTCCCTGGGGCTAGCTGTGAAGAAGCAGCTGGCCTTGCCTTCCTCCAATGATTTTTCTATACTTACCAGCTCACCGACACATTGCCTGGGCTGTAACTCCTGTTGTGCAGTGAGAACTTAAAAGCCCTCTGTCTACCCCCAGAGGCTGCACCTGGCTGGGAGGGAAAGGGCTTGTCCTCTCTGCCTGATCTCTCAGGGACAAGGCATATGGCTAGACCTGCCCCTTGTTCTGTCTCTAACCCCAGTAGACTCGTTCCTGCTCAGTGAACAGAGCTTGGAGGGGAGAGGGGTTTCTCAGGAAAGCTCATAAGCCCCCTTACTTGTCTGTGGGAAACTCCCAGTTGGACATTCAACTCTGTACCTTCCTCATTTCCCCTTCTCCTATGCCCCAATCTGTTTTTTTATTTTGTTTTGTTTTGTTTTGTTTTGTTGTTGTTTTTCAGAACTGGGAATTGAACTCAGGCCCTTGCGTTTGCTAGGCAAGCATTTATTCTACTGAGCTGTCTCCCCAGCCCCCCAGTCTGCGTTTTGACAGGATCGGACATGTGTTATAATGATTAGGGGTTGAGCAGTCAACGGGATTTTAATTAGCTTTGAGATTCCACCCAATAGGGAGGGTCAGGGTTCCCCAGGTGGCAGGGCTGAGACCAGATAGGTTTGGGTCTGAGGCAGATCCAGGCAGCTGCTTCTCCTCAGGAGGCTGGCAGGGAGGGAGGGATACACAGAGCAGAGAGGGTCGTGTAGCCAGGCCACAAGTTTCTCTTCAGCCTCTGTAACCCCCATTCCTCTATTCTCCCGATGGCTTTGAGATGAAGGCAACGGCAAGGATGGAGGATGCAGTTTCTATGGCAACAGGGCTGTCCACAGCTAGGCAGCTTCAGAGCCAGGCTCTCTGGAGGAGGCAGATGTGCAGAGCAGCCGCAGAGCTGCCTCCTCCTGCCAACGAGGGGGCTGGCAGAGCAGGTGGTGGTACAGGGTGGATGCCTGGTGCTGCCCACTCTAATGCCCAGCCTAGAAGAGTGTGGAAAGAACACTACCCCCTATTACCATTTCTATTACTGCCCAGTTTCTCCAGAATGGGAGTTAGGGCTGTGGTCGAAGTGTTAGTGAGGCTGAAGTAGGGTTCCCACTGTCCCTGCAATCTCTGGTTGCACATAGGCTTTAGTCTCTGAGAAAATCCCCAAGATCCAGCTCTTAAGATGGCCAGTGACCACTCAGCTGCTGCCCTTTACAACCTTTAGGTGCCTAGACCATGAGGACACTGCTGAGAGTCATGCCCTTCCTGGATTTGGGAACTCTTCTTCCCTCAAAATACCAGGGAAGGTCTGGACCTCCTTCAGAGAGTCTCCTTAACCCTGCCCTTGATAACCTTGCCCCGTTTGCTGAATGGGGGCTAAGGATTGGCAAATGCCCATCTCTTAAGAGCTGGCATTGGAGGGGCCCCAAGCCTGGGAGTTTTTGCTTCGTGGTATTGTTTTCATCAGTCCCCTAAGGACCAAGGCTGAGGTGAACGTGTGTGTGGGTGGAAAAGCAAGGCAGCCATCAAAAATAGTGACTGTGTTTAGCGATGGCAGAAATTGGGGCATGGATTTGTGAGCTGGAGGCGGCTAGAGCAGCCAGGTTAACAGAAATGGACTCCAACTATGAAAACTAATGACTATCCTTCGCTGACCTTGGAAGCATTAGATCCAGGATGTGGTCCTCTGCAGTTGCATTCGTGGGGACTCAGGATACAAGGCTTTGAGAATCGGAGGCTGAGCTGCAGCTGCCCTGGGCCAGGTTATACGACTCCCTCAGCTGGCGCTGAGGATCCTAGCTGGGTTTGCCTTTCAGGCTTCCCCCTCCTTTTGTTGTTGCTCAGTAGGTTCACGTATATTACCCTCTTCTCTGACATTAATTGGAAGAGCTTCTTCAACCCTCCAGTTGGCCAGGCAGGCCGACAAGTGGAATCCTGGAGCGGCTTTTCCAAGCCAGGCGATAAGTCTCTCATTACTGTTAAGTGGAAGGCTCATTTCAGAGCTTGTGGTGAGAGCTGGCAGGTGCTATAAATAGCTATGTTGTGAAGGTTGGCAGGTGAGCAGTGGCAGGGGTTCACAGTCATCTCGATGGGTAATTGCACTCTATCAAAGAAAAGCGGGGATAGGCCCGGAGCATGGGACACTTGACCCTTGTTCTCATTCTGTCTGCTGTAGGGTACCTGTGCAGTGTCTGTGTGCTTTTATACTCTGGAAGACAGGGAACATTGGGGCCCATGTCCAGGCAGAGAAAAGTGAAATGCATTCAGTGTGGGGCCCTAGAAGCTGGTATTTCAGCCCGCTGAGTAATGTCCAGTGCTAGACTCATACGTGCCTGCTCCTCCAGCGCGGCCTCCTCCCTTATCTGAACCCCGGCCCTGGGAGAAGGTATGGGAACTACTGACATGCCAGTAGGTGACAGATCTAGCAGGGTAATGGGGGCAGGTGCAGGGTCTATGGTAATCTGTCTGCTGGCAGAGGCTGGAGAGATCCCAGGGTCAGAGATACTGGCCTCAGTATTTCTGGATTGGTTGGTATTGTCCAGGGCAAAGAGGTTGTCAGGTAAAGGAGGGAGTTTGGGGCTGGAAAGTTTGACAGCTTAGACCTTGACTTGGATACACTGGGGGTTCATGGAACTCCCGTCCTGGATGGTCTAGATGTGCTAAGGTTCATAGCCCTGTAAGACCAGCTTTTGGGTCTCAGACATATATGCAGAATTAGCAGTGCTAGACTCCTGGGTTCTTTTAGCAACTGTCCTAAAGTATTGTTAAGGATTCCTGGGTCCCTAGACCATTATACTCTAGAATATAGGGGCCTTGCTCCTAGGAGGGCTTTGCAGGTACCTCCCTCAGCAGGAGTTTTAAATGTGGAAGAGATTAGAGGCACAGCCACCAATAGACAGTCACTGTAGCTACCCTGGGACCAAGTGAGTTGGGGTACCTAGAGAGCTTATTCTACTTTTTCTAACTCTGGCTAGGAGCGGAAGCTGTGTGCTCACCCTCGGCTAGAGATCTACCAGCAAGACCATATCTACTTCATGTGCCCACTGGCGCGGCAGGGAGACTTCTATGTGCCAGAGGTGAAGGAGACAGAGTGGAGATGCTGGGATCTTGCGAAGGCCAGTGATACCCACATGGAGGGTACAGGTATAAAATGGGGAAATGAGGGTAGGCCCCTGCCTGGAGCCCCTCTTCTGGATATCCAAGGGCGTGGTTGAGGAGGCTTCTCTGTGTTGGCACTACGAGTGTCAGGCATGCTGACACTCCTGTCCCAAAACCCACATGCAGAGCTGTCTGCTTCCAGATGCATGCTTCCACACAGCTATGGATTCACACATGTTCCCTTGGCAACACAGATACATAAAGCCCATGTTTGTATTCCCTGTAGATGCATCGGGAGTACCCTTGCAAACACAGGTCATGGACAGTTGGGTGCTCATGGTGCTGATGCAGCTAAAGACAGAGTCACTTGGGTGGGGCTCACCAGGAAGTAATATTGGCACCGGATCTGGAAGATACAGAGGGGGACAAGGTCCCCCTCACCAGGGGCCCCCAACAACGCTAACTGCCTTCTCCTACCTCTGCTATCAAAGCCAGTCCGTGCTTCTACTGGCAGCCACAGTGCCCCAGGTCCAGGGCAGCAGGCTATTCACCTGCCCCCAGCCCACCTCCAGTCATAACTCTTTGTGACCCCAGGCTGTTGCCCGTGGTTCAGGGTCGGAGGACAGTCTTCGGCTGCCCTGGATTGTGCCTTTGTCATTCTGAAAGTGCATGATTTCTAAGAATGGTACAGAGCTTAAGGGGAAGGACTGTCCCTTCTCCTCTTTCTATAGGAGACTGTTTGCCCATCCAGTCTTCAACAGCCAAGGTCACCCTAGAGAGAGACATGTGTTGGCAGGGGCTGATGGGGGGGAAGGGTGCTGAGAGGCAGTCTCCTCTCCCTAGGGGCCTGTGTCCAACACAGTTAACTTCATCTGCTCCTTTAATTACCTCCATGGGGTACTGGTCCCTTCTGCTTGGTAATGCCCGGCAGACACTCTTCAGTGCTCCTACTGTGGGCACAGGACATGACACAGGTCAGCAGACCTAGGCAGCCCCCAGCACGTGGAGGAGGAGTACCTTGACCTTCTGTGACTTCCCCCTGCTGCCTGACTACTCCCTCCTTGACACATTCACTGTTTCCTTTTCTCCCAAACACGGCCTGCTAAGAGTGTTGAAAGACTGCTTGGCACCTGCTAGAGCTGGCTGCAGCTGCAGCTTCCATACCCTCCAGCTCCTCGGCCTGTCCTCCCCACCAGCTTGCCCACCCACTCCCTAGTGCGGGTGCTGATGGTCTGTCCACCCCTGACAGGACTTGTCTTGACACCCGGGGCGGACTCTGGGCATCTCCTGCCAGGTGCATGCCACTTAGCAGGGCCTAGTGGGTGCATGACCACCCAAGGCTTGGCCTGTCCCTGTCTGCCTCCCTGCTGGGCTGTGGCTTGGGCTGGAAGGTGAAAGGGGGTGATTAGTTGCCTTGTGCCTGTTATTACATTGATGTATTATTTAGCTCCAGAGAGGTGATGAATATTTGATCTCTTTGCACTGTCTGTAGGCAGAGGGGGAGGAACTGGAATGAAGTTAGTAGCTTCATATCCTCTGACCAGCAGCCCTGGGGATTTAGGTGCTACCTTGCCTTGCCTGGTACCCTGTCCTCAGAGATAAGGAACAGGGCTCTGGGACTTTCTTCTTTGTGTACTTTAGTGGGGCTGTAGGGTTGCCACTCCTCTGCCTCTAGCTTCTTCATCACAAGTGTGGGGTTCTCTTCCTCCTAGGGTGCTGAACCCTGGGCTGAAGAAGGCTTCTTACTCTGATTATTTCTAGCTCAGTAGTGGTGATGGAGACGTCTAACTGGGAAGTGGAGGTCTCTAGAATCATTGGGTGGATTGTAGACAGAATTTGGCAGTAGTACATCCCTCCTTCTGCCTTTAGTCTCAGCCTCTGGGACACTGATTGTTTTGAGTGAGGATCTGCAGCCCTGACCCGAGAGCTCGGCCCAGGCTACCACTGCACTGTGTTAGCATACCTCTACGTAAAGGCCATACCTAGGTCCCACCAGCAAGACAGCCCTGGGCAGCAGGTTTACACTTTGAGGACTCACCTCCCTCTTCCACTAAGATCCAAGAGGGCATCTTCTGGGGCCAAGTGGGCTGGGGAAGCAGGTCTTAAATTCCCTCACTTTTCAATGTAGACCCATACTGAAGTTCAGGGAGAGCTCCAGGCCAGTCCAAAGGCAAAGTAGTCCCTAGATATGTCTGGCTTTGCACTCTGTCATCATGAAAGCAGGAGCTGGGGAAACTGGCCCATCCCTCATGTTTATGATATGCCGCAGGAAAGGTGGCACATTGTGGGTGGGGCCTGTGTTCTTCCTTGCTACCTTGTAGCCGCATTCAGTGCCTCTGATTTGGAGAGGTGAATGGAGGGGTTGCTCCTAGTGAAGAAAGAGGGAGGGCCCCTTGCTTAGAGAATGTACTGGGTTGGAGAAGCAAGTTAAGAGAGGGACCTGGGCCATCAGCTGGCTCAGCATGGTTTTGGGGCTCTCCAGTCACCAGCTTCTTTTTTGCTGCTTTGTAGTACAGGAAACAGCAGCGGCTAGGGCGGGGGTTGTTGAGGTGGGTAAGGGTTCCTCTGGGTTGACCCAAGGATGGGGGAAGGTCTTTGAAATGTTTCATCCCAGAAACATTTCTTATGACTGGCTAAGTGTTTGCTAAGACTTCTCCAGATCTTTGCAACTCAGACCCCACCCCTTAAGTGTAGAGACTCAGGGTGACCAGAGGGAGGGACCAGCTGACTTCCTGGGTATAGCTGTTCCTTTGAGATGCTTGCATGGGGGTGGGAACTGGAGAGACCTCTTGGTCCATTCTTAGGTCCCTATGTCTCCCGTGCAGTGTTCTGTAGCTGGCCTTAGGAAACTTCTTTCCAAGCCTGAAATGAGCTGTGCAGGGGACACTGGCAGTGTCTTTGTTCTACTCTCAGCTCCTCACCCTGGGGCTGAGTAGCCCTTAATGGATTGGGCTGGGGTAACAGGCTTTGTGGGAGTGCCGGGAGCTGAGGCTAATTCAGGATAAGGAAGGGAGCACATAGCCAGCTGCTCCCTCTCTCCCTCTCCCTCCCTCCCTCCCTCCCTTTCTCCCTCAACCCTGTCAGCGCAGCCCCAGTCAGGGCAGAGGGCAGCTGGAATGGGTCTCCCGAGCCATCCATGGTGGGTGTATTATTCATGAGCAGGCTGTGTATACTCAGGTGCCAAGCTGATGGTGGACCATGGGTGGCGGGGTGCAGTGGTCCTGGCTAACTTGTGCTCCCTTGTCCTGGCTACAGGAGCTGACACGATGAGTGATGCGAGTTCTGTAAGCCTGGAGGTGAGCCCTGGCAGCCGGGAGACTTCAGCCACCACACTATCCCCTGGGGCCAGCGGCCGATGCTGGGATGACGGTGATAACCGCAGCGAGCACAGTTACAGCGAGTCAGCCGCCAGCGGCTCATCCTTTGAAGAGCTAGATCTGGAGGGAGAGGGGCTCTTGGGCGAGTCACGGCTGGAACCTAAGGCCAAACCACTGGGCGCCACCTCAGTACCTCAGAACCCCCAAGAAGAGTGAGGAGTAGGCAGTGACCTGCACCCTCCTGTGTTATTGTAGCTAAGGAAGTGAGCAAACTCTCCAGCCCTCTTCCTCTTTTCCTTCCCCAGGTGAATCTGGGGGTCCTGAGGGGGTCTGACTTCAATCCCCCTCTGCCAAGCCTTTCCCTCATTGCCTGTTTGGCTTGCAGGGCCAAAGGAGCAAGGGACTTACTTGTAACAGCCTCCTGGGCGGCCACCCCTGTGGTCTTTTTTCAGTCTCACATTGGAGCTTCCAGAATCCAGAATAAAACAAATGATTTTCTTGTTTTATCTTGATTTGTGTGTTTATGTGTTAGTTCTGTGTTGAGGAACCTGTGAAAACAGGCTGGGAGTGGACTGGAGCCTCCCAAGCACAAGAGAGGAAGGATTCCTGGGGGGAGGGTTTTCACTTCCTGCTCTGTGACCCCAGTGGACAGCCACCCCTGCAATGGAGTAGGCATCAGGGCTCCCCTAGGCTGGTGAGAACCAGAGCAAGGAGTGTGAGCTAAGCACAGGATGCCCTACAGGGCTCAGAAGTGGAGGGTTCACATCTTACCTTTGCTTCCGAGGATGCCTTTATGTGTCCATGTGCTCGCTGGGACTTCTCCAGTGTGGAGGCCACTGCTGCGCAGGCCAGAGCCTTGTAGCTGGTTGGTGTGTGCATCTAAGCACAGACAGGGCTGCTGGTGGTGTTCCTGGGTGAGTGTGCCCAAGCGAGCATCCAGATGTGATTGTGGCCAGACCTGGTGACTCCTGTCTGAAATATATCACTGTGGGAGGCTGAGGGAGGAAGATCACAAGTTCAAGCCCAGCCTGGGGAACTTAGTGTCTTAGTAAAACTCTGTTTTAAAATTTGTTTTCCAAATAAGTCTGGGATATAGCTTTGTGCATGAGCTCTGGGTTCAGTGGTCAGTACCACACACAAAGCACTTGTCTTTGGGAGTGGCTGCTTGTGTGTGGATGGTTGTGTGGCTCTTGGATGTGGTACTGTGCCTTGTGTGTTAAATGGTATGATATGAGTTGCATGCTAGGCTGTGAGAAGCTGGCTGGAAGGAAGTACCTCGGGGGGCTTGTTGGTATATAGTTACCTTTGGCTGTGTACATAGTCATGTGTCCAAATAGGCATATTTTATTGTGTATCTGTGGGTAAAGCTATGGGCCTGTACAGCTATATGTCCATGATCTCAACTGAATGGGGGGCATGACTGTATATGAAGACGCTTGTGTGTGGCCGTGTGTCCCTGCCTAGGTACTGCAATGACTGTGGCCCTGGCCATGTGTATGGCTGCATCTACTTGTACAGCAATGTAAGGGAGTCCATACTTTTGGGTATTGTGCACATGTACAGTAATATGACTGTACCTTCTCGTGTAGTTATGTCATCTTGTCCACATGTATAAGTTATGTGTGTAAAACTGGGTGTGTGTTTTTGTTTGTGAAATAGTTTTGCTATGAAGGTTAGGCTGGTCTTGAACTCATAATGCAGCCCAAACTCGCCTCAACTTGCAGTGATCCTCCTGCCTCAGCGTCCCAAGTGCTGGGATCACAGGTGTGCACCACCACGCCCAGCATGAGTGTATGTCCTTGTCCGTGTGCATCACTGGGAATGGTGCCTATGTGTGTGCCATTGTCTGGCTGGCTGCAGCGTACAGTGCAGCTCATTGCAAGCTGTGTGAAAGTCTCCCTTTGCTGCTGCTGTACAGAACCATGTCTGTGTGCAAAGCCTGGCATCTCTTGTGAAGCCGTCTTGGTGAGTGGGTGTGTGGCTGGGATCGATGTGCAGCTTTTCTCACCTCAGCACCCTCCTGCTGTCAACCCCGCTGCTCCAAGCCTGGTCCATCGCTCACCTACCCTGGGGAGCAGTTGCTCTGAGCCAGCCAGAGGGTGAGAGCAGTTGGTGGCAGAGCTGCAGCGGGAGGACAGCATGTCTGTCTCCCCAGCTTTGTCTGACAGCTCTGAACCTTCATCCCACTGGCACAGCATCTCCTATTAGTGATCAGTTTTGTATTTGTTTGGGTTTGATGTGTCTTGTTTCAAAGCTGTGTGCTTCAGAGAGCAGTGGAGCACATCAAGCTTCCGTGTCCAGGGAAAAAGCCATCCTTGTGATCCTGTGTACCTTTGAGCGTGTGCCCCCGAGGAGCCTGGGCCTGACATTTTCATCAGCACCTCTCTGAGCTGATGCTGCCTCCACTGACACCTGTGGAGAAAAGGGCAGCACCAGGGGAACATGTAGGGATATCACGCCCCTTAGCATTCATTAGTGTGTGTACATCTGTGGGGTGGGGACTGGTCTGGGACTGGATCTGAGCTCAGGTCCTCTTCCCCAAATCCTTCAGCATGGCCTGGCTCTCCAATTTATCCACCACTCCTATCCAGGGTCGTCCTTACCCATCCCGTGGGAGAGAAGAGTCAAGAGCATCTCAGAGCTGTCCTCCCTCTGCTTGGGCTCCAGCGCGCACTCCCTCCTACACAGCAGCCAGTTCCAGGAGCCTTTCTTCGCCCCCTCCTCTCCCATGTCAGCTCAGCAGATGGTTCAGAAACGACCCTAGTGCGTGGCCCTGATGCCTCCAAAGGCCGATAGCTGCAATCAATGCCCTTTGTGCATTGGAGCAGGCACTGGTGGGGGAGGGGTAGCGGCCTGAAAGGTCATCTGCAGGGAGGAAGGGATAGGGCTGTTCTCTGACCACCACCTCTTAGTGACTAAGCTAGCTCTCACATAAGCCCCAATATGTGCCCTGAGCTGCAGTTGCTGGGTAGAGAGAATGGATGAGGACAGGGACAGACTTAATGCGACAGGCCAGCGCTTCTTTGAGCTCCCACATGCCTGATTTCAGATCGAGACCCGGGGTCCAGCTCCTCCTCCTACAGATGGGACCCATGGCATTATGCTTATTCTTTTGGTTCAGTGATCTCCCAGTCCCTGTCCCATGCCCTTTTCCCGCCGCTTCTCTAGGACGCAGCGTGGGCTGGCTTGCAGGGCGAAGGGACCTGCCGGGTACCTGCTCCAGCCCAGAGCTAGAGCGCCCAGGGATTCAGAACCACGCGACGGACAGCTCCGGACCCCCTCGGAGAGTCTGGGGCTACGCGGGGTGGTCCGAAGGGAGGAGGAGGCTGGGCTGAGAGGGAGAGACCAGGAGCTGGGAGGACTGGAGGAGGGGCCGGGGGCGGGGCAGCCGCGATTGAAAGCGGCTAGGCGGGCGGGACGCAGGCTCAGAGCCGGCGAGCAAGCCAGCAAGCGGGATCCGGAGCCCTGCGCCCCTCCTGTTCCACTCCGATTTCTCCGTGCCAGAGCTGGGCGCGCCAGGTAGGGTGAGCCCCTGGGGCCGCAGCCGCTTTCGAGCTTCTGGACCCTGACCCCACGCCCTGGGTGCCCACAGGCCCTCGAGTTCTGAGACACCTGGGCTGGGGCATCCAGACAGCGCTCTAGGAGCTCCGGGAAGCGGGAAGATAGCCCGGGGCGTCCCGCCTTTCTTTCCCCAGAGAACGCATGCTCTGCATCGCGCTCTCCGGGTCCTCCCGCTCCAGCGTCCTCTGGTCCTTCTGTCTGTGCCTCTGTCTTTGTCTCAGCCACCTAGGCTTGCTTGCCCCCTGATCACATTTGATGGCCTTGCACCCTGGCTGCTTGCCTCAGGGTTCTGTCCTCTGCCGGCATCTGAGCTTCCATCCGGGCCTCCTCTGTGCTCTGCCTCATCTGGGTCCCTGCCCCATCTGTGTTGCTCTTCAACCCTGCTTCTCTCTCCTGTTAGCCACTTCTTTGGGGTTTCTGCAGGATCCCAGTGTCATAGCCCAGGCGCCAGTGGGAGGTCTGGGGAGCTGAGGGGGAAAAGTGAGGAGCCCAGTCTCTCTGTGGCCGGGACATGGGATTCTTGAACTAGCTGCTGTCCTCAGCCTCAGTTTCTTTTCTTACTCTGAGGGAAACCGTATATCCTTCTTCCAGCCTTTCTAAGCCTGTGTGATTGTAACAGCATGTGTGACGTGTGTGTTTGGGAAGGTAACTGAAGTCCAGATGATGGAAGGTGAGGGGCGGAGGGCCAGGGTCAGAATGGACAGGTCCTTAAAGCTGAGGCAGAGGGGTTCTGAAATCGTGACTTTCCCGGCTGTTTGGAGTGAAGCGGAAACAAGCACAAAGTCTCAAACTGCACTTATATAGAGCTGGGGAGTCCAGAACTCACCCTCAGCACTGTTAGAAGATTCTCGCCAGAGGCAGTGTCCCCACCCATGGCACATGCATACGTTCGCATTTGCTTTCCCTGATGACTTAGAACCTGTAGCCATGGGGTGCCTTCCTTGGGGCCAGCCTCTCTACCTTGTAGCTTCGGGGTTCTTTCACTGATGACTCTGGAGATGGCCTTCTAAGAATAAGAGGGCAAAATCTTTGAATGTTCAGGGGAGCTATAGACTCTTTCTCTTCTCTGGTAGACACTCAGACAGCAGTGCTTCCTTTCTGATATCCAAGGCTCAGGATGGAGACTAGAACTCTGAGTTTGTAACTCTTGACTTGGCATCTGCTTCAGGTATTGGCCTGGGGTTCTGTGAGGTTTTGTGCAGGGTCTTGGATACCCTGTAACCTTCACAGGGCTTGGCACTGCTAGAGTCTCCTGCCCTCTGTCTGGGCTTCTACTCCCTGCCTTCCTACCCCTTTGCTGAGTTTGGTAGGTGCATAGGGCCCATCTCCACCCCAGACCAGGGCAAGGCTGACAGACAGATGGAGGTGCGAATGGGAGTTGGCCCAGGAACTTCTCAGCAGAGCCATAGTCCCCCCTCCCTTGGCTCCTGGACCCCTGGGAAAGGTGTGTGGGGAGAGGTGGAGTCAGAAGGGAAAGCTGGAAAAAATGGGCGGCAGCTGCTCTCAGGTTCCACTTTGTGTGTCTGTCTGTCTCTGCAGGAGCTGGGTCCCTTCTCATCTCTCTTCCTGTCTGTCCTTTCCTGGTCCCTATCCCCTCCTCTTTTTGCCTTCACTGCTTCTACCCTCATCCCCTGGAGACCCAGGTCTGCTGGACCCATCTATCCCTTTTGGGGCCATGGGATCGCTGCTTGGGCTCCTGGCACTGCTGCTGCTGCGGGGTGCTGTGGCTGAGGGCCCAGCCAAGAAGGTGCTAACCCTGGAGGGTGACCTGGTACTGGGTGGGCTGTTTCCGGTGCACCAGAAGGGTGGCCCAGCAGAGGAATGTGGTCCTGTCAATGAGCATCGGGGCATCCAGCGCCTAGAAGCCATGCTTTTCGCACTGGACCGCATTAACCAAGACCCTCACCTGCTGCCCGGCGTGCGCCTAGGTGCGCACATCCTCGACAGCTGCTCCAAGGACACACACGCCCTGGAGCAGGCACTGGACTTTGTGCGTGCTTCGCTCAGTCGTGGTGCTGATGGCTCACGCCACATCTGCCCCGATGGGTCTTATGCTACCCATGGTGATGCTCCCACTGCTATCACTGGTGTCATTGGTGGCTCCTACAGTGACGTCTCCATCCAGGTATGTAGAAGCCACTCAAAAGGGCTCTGGGGACAGAGGCCAGGGGTGGTGCCCCAGGACACCTGCTGTGCAGGGGTTCTAGGTACCATGCATTGAAAGAGATCAACAGCTTCCTTTCAGGACCTTTTTAGAGAAGAATAAGAAAATGTCCCTATCACACAATGATTTCTAGAGGTTGTATAAGAAAAATTAATGTAAGAGAAAAACAAGAAACATCTCACTCCCAACACACACACACACACACACACACACACACACACACACACACACTGGTGTTAAGCAACTTGAAAGGCTCAATAACCAAGCTTCTAGACTCAGTGGGTTTGGACCTTGGCTCCCCCATGTACTGGCTGCATGACCCTGGGCAGATTATTTCCTCATAAAATGAGATCCAAAACATGTTCTCCCTCTGAGGTTTGTAGTGGAAATTTCATGAGACAATACATTCAAAGCATGTGTCAGAGGGCCTGGCAGGTCATAATGCATACTCAATGTTAGCTGCTGCACTATTGACCCATTCTATAGATGAGGAGATTGAGGCTCAGAGAAAAGCAGATCACAAGTCTACTTGTGGTCAAAGGGGAGACCTGAGGTCCAAACTCTCAGCCCAACCTATCTGACTGTCCCCCTTATCCTGTTAGGAAAGGGAGTGGACAAATGGAAGCCAGGACTGGCCAGACAATAAGAACAAGACAGAGAACCCAAGAGGAAAAGAAGCAGAATGTGCATGGGGAAGTTACCCCAGGGCCTTCAGGGGGTGTAGGATAGGAGGACATGAGTGAATCTCCACCTTTCCCACGAGGGGTCAGCAGAGGCGTCCTGTTACTGTGCTTCCATAGGTGCTGGCCCCCCTAGCTTCCCTTTGCTGCTTACAGGCTGCACCTGGGGCGCTGCTCCCCGCTTTGGCCCAGATGGGGTGCTCTGTCTCCATGACAGGGCAAGCCCAGTTCTGACCTGCTGGTGCCCAGGGCAGGTTGCTGGATGTTGAGGCCTGACATGAGATACAAAATGAGGACTGGGAGTCCTTGGATGGGGCCTTAGCCTCCTTGAGGTTAGCAGCAGGCGTTACCTTTGCAGAAATGAAACAGACGTAGGTATTGTGGGGTCACAGGGTCCTGGATTGTCTATCCTGCTAGTCCCAGCTACAGGCATAGCTGGGTCAACATTGCCATCCGCAGCCCTGGCTGGGGCAGGGGTGGGTGTGTAGCTTCCTACCACTGCTATCTGAGGGGCTTCAGGGAGCTTTCTCAGCACCTTTGCCATCCAGTTGATGCCATGACCCCTTGCATTTTTGTGCAACAGCTCCATTACCTCCTTCCCATGCGAAGCCGCCTGCTTCCTACAGTAGGGCCCACGCCTCAGCATCGAGCTGCCCTCCCTGTCCTGGACAGCACAAGGCCTAGCCCTGCATCCTGAGATTGCACCTGTCCGTGATTCCTCTTCATTCCTGCCCCTTCCTGCCTGCCCAGTTCTTATCAGCTTCTGTGTGCCAGGCACTGTGGTCTCCCATGAATTACCACTTTTATCTGCTCAGCAGAATTGTGAGGCAGGAATGAAAAAACTGAGACTCAAAGAGATTTTTCTGACTCTAGGGATAGAGAGGTAGGAAGTGAAGGAGAGAGCATTAGCACCTTATACTTTCTCAGTCAGACCCTACATTCCAGTTAATAGTAGAGGACTTATACCTCTCCTGTGGCCAGGCCATATCCTGCTTTGTCTTACTCATCATTTTACATGTTTTTGGCTGGACTCTCCTCACATGACCTTAGGATGGGAGGGTAGGAGCTGGGCTGCCAGGCAGTCAGTGGTAGAGCAGAGAGCTTTTTTTCTTTTAAATGCCACACTTAGATATCAGTGGAGACTGGGTTTTTGGTTCTGTGTTTTTTCTTGGGAGCCTTTTCCTTTTCTTCATCTTTCCATCAGGATTGATGCTGGAAAGTGTTTTCTAGCTCCGGGCAAGGCCAGAATGTGAGAGTCTGGGCATCCTGATACCACCTATTGCTTCTCTCTGCCTCTGGTGCAACTAGGTGCCAACTTCTGTCTACCCTGGGCCTTCCCCTGCCATGTGTCCACTTCAAGACCCCAGGGCTTGGCACTGGTCTGACACTCTTAGCTCTTAAGAAGAGACAGAAACCCCAGGTAGAAAACTCATTAGGCTTAGATGAGAGCCTTTGGAGACAGTGGACCTTTGCACTGACCTTGTGGACACTTGATCCCCAGCTTTGCTAGAGGTGGGAGGGGCATCTGTCTCCAGTGGTTGTTTGACCTGGTCTCTGATCTTTGCCCTCTCTACCCATTCCCCAACCAGGTGGCCAACCTCCTGCGGCTATTTCAGATCCCGCAGATCAGCTATGCCTCTACCAGTGCCAAGCTGAGTGACAAGTCTCGCTATGATTACTTTGCCCGAACAGTGCCCCCTGACTTCTTCCAAGCCAAGGCCATGGCTGAGATCCTCCGCTTCTTCAACTGGACCTATGTGTCCACTGTGGCTTCTGAGGGTGACTACGGCGAGACAGGGATCGAGGCCTTTGAGATAGAGGCCCGTGCTCGCAACATCTGCGTGGCCACCTCCGAAAAGGTGGGCCGTGCCATGAGTCGAGCCGCCTTTGAGGGTGTGGTGCGAGCCCTGCTGCAGAAACCCAGTGCCCGCGTTGCTGTCCTGTTCACCCGCTCCGAGGATGCCCGTGAACTGCTTGCTGCCAGTCAGCGTCTCAACGCCAGTTTCACCTGGGTGGCTAGTGATGGCTGGGGGGCCCTGGAGAGCGTTGTGGAAGGTAGTGAGGGGGCAGCTGAGGGCGCCATTACCATTGAGCTGGCCTCTTACCCCATCAGCGACTTTGCGTCTTACTTCCGGAGCTTGGATCCATGGAACAATAGCCGGAACCCATGGTTCCGTGAGTTCTGGGAGCAGAGATTCCGCTGTAGCTTCCGGCAGCGAGACTGCGCTACCCACTCCTTGCGGGCTGTGCCCTTTGAGCAAGAATCCAAGATCATGTTTGTGGTCAACGCAGTGTATGCTATGGCCCATGCCCTGCACAACATGCACCAAGCCCTCTGCCCTAACACAACCCGTCTCTGCGATGCCATGCGACCTGTCAACGGGCGCCGCCTTTACAAGGACTTCGTGCTCAACGTCAAGTTTGATGGTAATGGAGCTGGCCAGTGTCCATCAGCCTGCTGGCCCTCAGAGGATAGGGGGAGCGGGCCTGCATGTCCCATTACTTGGATAAGAAATGGAGCATAGTGAAAATGAAAGGCTCCAGCAGGGTGCTGGTGTCAGAGCTAGAGCAAGGACTGCTGTTCTGCCTCTGAGCCTCTTCCAGAGGGCAGTGTCTGGCCTGGTCTTACTGCTTGGGGGTGTTCTGGTTCCCTGGGCCTCACCCTTTCTCTCCTGACTCCCCTTGTGGCCAGCAACGCCAGGGCACCACAAACCCATTCTCAGGCAGCAGGAGTCCAAATCAGGGTGAGTTGAGGGTCAGGTCAGATGAAACTCTACTTAGGGAAAATCTAATCCTGATTTTCTATGCTCACTATCCTCAAATCAAAAGTTAAACTGCTCATTTTAAGGATGAGTATTTCAGAATCATCATTTAGCTCCTGGAAGTGTGGGAGAAGCCACCTGGGCTGACAGAGCTTGGAGGCACTGCATAGGGTTGGGACCAAGAGGGCTATTGTCCTCAGTATCCATAGGGATTGTTTCTAGGACCTCCATGAATACCACAATTTGAGGAGGCTCATCCCCTACATGAAATGGTTTATTTGTATTTAACCTCCTGTCTTCCCATGTGGTTTAAATCATCTCTAGATTATTTGCTCTACCTAATACACTGTAAATGCTATGTGAACAGTTGGTACATTGTGTTGTTTAGAGCACAATGACAAGAAAGCAAGTCTATGCATGTTGGGTATAGGCCCAAGTACTGTGGTCCAAATGGTTTTTTAAACAATATTTTCGACTGGGCATGGTGGTGCACACCAGTAACCCCAGCACTCAGAAGGCTGAGACAGGAAGGTTTCCAGTTCTAGGCAAGTGTAGGCTATATAGTGAGTTAAAGCATAGCATGAACTACATAGCCAGACCCTAAAGAAAAAATTGGATTCTGAGTTGGGCAAGTGAAGCTGTGGAATTTGTCCCAACTGTAATTCCAATAAGACTGTTGTTCAGAGCTGGAGAATCAGGGTAAGGACTGAGGTTTGAGTCTGGGATCAGAGCTGAACATGGATTGAATTTTGGGCTGGGCTAGAGTTAGATATTGAGAACTTAGAGGCTGGGTTGGGGAAAGGGCTTTGGACTTGGGTTTGGATTCAGGCTGCAGTAGTCATCCATGAAGTCTTAGCCGTGCCATCTCCTGCTTGAACCCTGAGTTCTCAGTGGGCCTAGACATGGATGTAGGCCTGGCTCCTGAGTCTGGTCAGGCAGCATGAGGTTTGTAAGCGATGGTGGAGGGGTGGAGAGCGGTTGGGACTTTTCAATGAAAGCATGGCTGCTGGTGAGTGCTGCAGTTGAGATTCGTTGTGCAGTGGGATCAGGGGTAGGCCTGGTGGTGGCTAGAGTGGGAGTTGTTGTTGACAGTAGTTAATGGATTGTTGTATCTGGGGAGAGGAACCATAGTGAGTGTTATGATAAAGTTAGGGGTTGGGGACCAGATCAGAATGTGTCTGAGACTTTATAAGGTTGAGTCTGGTAAGTCATTGGGGACAAGCACAGGCCTAGCCTGCAAGGTTGGGGTTATACTGGAGGCTTAGGACTGGTAAGGGCTGAAGCCTGATGCTGGAGTTCAGGGGTTAGAATTTGTTGTAACCTCGCCTTTAGAAAAATGGCCGCAGCTGAGCATAGGGTCACATGCCTGTAATTCCAGCAGTGAGGGAGGCAGAGGCAGGAGGGTTGCTAGTTTTGAGTCTCACCTGGACAATTTTCAGGACCTTCCCTCAAAATAAAGGAGCTAGGGATGTAGCTCAGTGGTAAAGCACTCTGGGTTTGATACCCAGTACTTGCTGAAAAAAAGAGATGAGAGAGAGACAGAGACAGAGAGGGACAAAGAGAGAAAAGAATAGCAAATTGGGGTTGGATGGGCTTTAGGTTGGGGCAAGGATTAGAAGAGTTAGTGGTAGCCTTAGCTCTGTGTGAGTCCATGTGAGTGTGAGGGTTGAAATCACATCAGAGTAACCCACCGGTCCAACCCTCTCTCCTTGCCCTCTCCATCCCAGCACCCTTCCGCCCTGCTGACACCGACACCGAGGTGCGCTTCGACCGCCTTGGTGATGGCATTGGCCGCTACAACATCTTCACCTACCTGCGGGCAGGCAGTGGGCGCTACCGCTACCAGAAGGTGGGCTACTGGGCAGAAGGCCTGAGCCTCGACACCAGCCTCATTCCCTGGGCCACCCCCTCAGCTGGCCCGCTGCCTGCTTCCCGCTGCAGTGAGCCCTGCCTCCAGCACGAGGTGAAGAGCGTGCAGCCGGGTGAGGTATGCTGCTGGCTCTGCATCCCTTGCCAGCCCTACGAGTACAGACTGGACGAGTTCACCTGTGCAGACTGTGGCCTTGGCTACTGGCCCAACGCCAGCCTAACTGGCTGCTTTGAGCTGCCGCAGGAGTACATCCGTTGGGGTGATGCCTGGGCCGTGGGACCTGTCACCATTGCCTGCCTGGGTGCCCTGGCCACCCTCTTTGTGCTGGGTGTCTTTGTGAGGCACAACGCCACGCCTGTGGTGAAAGCCTCGGGCCGGGAGCTCTGCTACATCCTGCTGGGTGGCGTCTTCCTCTGCTACTGCATGACGTTCGTCTTCATTGCCAAGCCATCCACGGCTGTGTGCACCTTACGGCGCCTCGGTTTGGGCACTGCCTTCTCCGTCTGCTACTCAGCCCTGCTCACCAAGACCAACCGCATTGCGCGCATCTTCGGTGGGGCCCGGGAGGGGGCCCAGCGGCCACGCTTCATCAGCCCTGCCTCGCAGGTGGCTATCTGCCTGGCACTTATCTCAGGCCAGCTGCTCATCGTAGCTGCCTGGCTAGTGGTAGAGGCACCAGGCACCGGCAAGGAGACAGCTCCTGAACGGCGAGAAGTGGTGACATTGCGCTGTAACCACCGTGATGCGAGCATGCTCGGCTCGCTGGCCTACAACGTGCTGCTCATTGCGCTCTGCACGCTGTACGCCTTCAAGACCCGCAAGTGCCCTGAGAACTTCAACGAGGCCAAGTTCATTGGCTTCACCATGTACACCACCTGCATCATCTGGTTGGCATTCCTGCCCATCTTCTATGTCACCTCCAGTGACTATCGGGTAAGCCACCTGCCACAGAGAAGGGAGGGAAAAGTGGGACCCAGACCCTTGGTTTCCTAGGGTCTCATTTTATCTGTTGATAACTGAGGCTCTAAGAGGTTAAATGCTCCCTTGAGCTTGCAGCTCGTGTGGATCCTGCAGGGAAGGTGAGAGGGCTGAGTGGGGCTTAGGGAAATGCCCAGGGACTTGGGGAACCCAGGTTAGACAGTGAAGAGTTGTCAAGACTTAGATGTTATTCCCTAGTCTGAGAGGAAAGAGGAGTGCAGGAATGTGTTCCAGTGAGTAGGGACTTCGCCTTAATCCACTGAGCCAGAGAGGGAGTGGGTAGATGACAGAAAGCTGAAAGGGGAAGCAAAGAGCAGGGACAGGACATTCGGGGCACAGGAGTGAGAGAGGTTAGAGCAGGTGAAAACTGAACTCAGTCGGTTGCTTCCAAGCACATTTGGCTCCCGCGGGTCCTGAGTGTCTCAATGGGCATCCTCAGCTGCAGGGAGCAATGGCTACTTCAGATGGGGTGTTCAGGAGAGGCCTCTCTGAGGAGGTGACCGTGGCGTTGAGCATGGAATGGTGATCATCTGGGTTAATACTTGGAGTGAGCTCCATCATTTTTTGTTTTCCTGATGAAGAAACAGGACAGTTAATCCCTTGCCCAAGGTCACTCAGCTTAGTCCTGTAGGTGGGGAGAGTCTGGACTGACAGTCTTAACAATTAAATGAGCAAAAATATTGTGGAAAAGCCCTGGCAAAGATCCTTTTCCCAGGACAGAGGTGGCAAAGTGTTGATGAACCAGGGATCGCCATGCTTAACCGCTCTGCTTGCACCTGCTGGGCCACCTGCTTGGGTGGTGGAGGCCAGGGTTGGAGAGGGAATCTGCTGTGACTCAGTCTGCATTTGCATATGATTTACATTTTGTTTCCAATCGTGGGCAGCTAAAGACTCAGCCATGGCCTACACACACAGTATTTACACATGCAGGTACAAACTGGGGTTAGAAACACATATACCTATTCATATGTAGACAGACACATCCCCACATGCACACACACACACACATCCTGGCTTACCTGGTATAAATGTCTTCCTGCCTCTACATATGTCCGTATCCATACATCCCACGCTTACCTCCAAACATTTGCACATACCTGTATGCACTGTCTATTGCACATACATGCACCCACACAGGTATGCATACATCTACATGCATGCACTCCATACCTCCCCCCCTCTACACATATAAAAATCCCTATGCTTACACGCATCTCTGCATGTGCACTTTCACAGCTGGAACTTTGGTGTCCCTGGGAAAACAGTCCACAGGGCTGATGGTGGGACTATGCCCACCCTTATGGGAATCCTTTGGGGCTTGGTAAATGAACCAAAGCCCAGTGGATGATTATTTCTGTTTCTGAAAGCCTGGGAAGGGGGCCTTGGTGGTTGGACCAGGCTTTGGGGATAAACATGCTTTATCTGTACCTGCTCATCCATTCGTCCACTGCAGGTTCAGACTACCACCATGTGCGTGTCAGTCAGCCTCAGCGGCTCTGTGGTGCTGGGCTGCCTCTTCGCACCCAAGCTGCACATCATCCTCTTTCAGCCGCAAAAGAATGTGGTGAGCCACCGGGCACCCACCAGCCGCTTTGGCAGCGCCGCCACCAGAACCAGCTCTAATCTTGGCCAAGGTCAGCACTCTCAGCACAGCTCTCCACCTGGGACCCCTTCCACTTCAGGTTGCCAGGCATGATCCATTCTTCAGGTTGCCGAGATTCCTTGTCCAGGTGTGGGGTGTCCTTGAAATGACACTGGATCTGAGCGGGTGGCACAAGGAGAAGAGCTCTTCCCCCTATAGTCCTTCTCCCCCTGCTGCCTGCCTTCCACAGAAGATCTCAGAGTCCTAATCTCTGGCTTCCTTTCCCTAGGATCTGGTTCCCAGTTTGTCCCCACTGTCTGCAATGGCCGAGAAGTGGTGGACTCAACAACATCATCACTTTGAAAATACTGTACTCCTGCCCTTACGTGGCTGCTCCCTGAAGCCAGTGCAGACCCAAGTCCATGGCCGGAGGAAGTCGGCTGGAGCACTGCAATAACACCACCCCACACCTGCCCTCAAGATCCTACCTGCCTACCCACCTACCCTTTCCAAGTCAGAAGTGGGGGTCCTTAGCAGGGGAACCTCTGTCTTTACCACTAACTGCCCTTCAGCTGTATCCCCTGCTTGCTAGGCTTAGGGGTTAGAAGGGAGAGAGCCAGGGTCCCTTTGCCCTGGAAGAGGGTGGTTGAAGACTGTGGACCCCAATCCCCAGTCAGCAAAGGTGCTTCGAGGCCAGCCCCTACCCCCTTCCTAGGGCCTTTTAAATTTTTTATATAAGTTATTCTGGGATGGGAAGGGTGGTTATTGTGGGGGGTCATTCCTCCTTATGCACAGTAGTTTGTCTTGTGGTTTATTTTGTATTATCTGTAAATAAAGTGTCTTTATTTAAAATTTTTTTCTCTTCTCCCTTGACCTAGGGAAACCCCTCATGCCCTCCCTAGCCCCCTAAGGCTACATTCTGCCACTATGAATGGACTCTACTCATTGCCTAGCACTGGCAGCCACTAAGACAGATCTAGCCTTGCCTGGTGGACAGATTTAAAGTGAATAAACCATCCTCCCTTAAAAGGAGCCTGTTTCACTCAGATCCTTGCAACTGGGACAAAAATCTGGAAATTAAAGGAGAGGCTTATTTTGGCTCCTGGTTTTTGGAAGCTTCATTCCACGGTTAGCTGGCTTCAAGGCAAAACAGTACTGGAAGAAACTGCTCATACCATGGCAGCCGGGTGGCCCAGAGAGAAGGGAGCATGGAGCAAGAGCACACCCATCCAGGTCACATCCCAGGGACACACCCCTTCACCTAGACCCACCCCTGAACTTGAGGTTTAAGGGGAACCTTTTAGATCTAAACTATAACAGGGGTCCAAGACAGACCGGCCGAGACACTCCTGGGGTGAGGGCAGGAGGTGTACATGGCCAGGTTCATCTTCCAGTCCAAGAGAGGAGATTCCCAAAGGCCCTGCCTGCCAGATGGTGTGGGGTGACCATGACCCCAGGGAATGGTAGACCTACTCATGGTTGGCTGCTTGGGATTTGGAGAAGCTGTTGGTCAGTGCTAAACTGGGCAGAATATGAGGAGGTGTGGACCGTTTGTCATGCTCACAAAACCAGGCAGAGTTCATGAGGAAGAAGATGGATAAAGCAGGGAGGGAACTGACGAAGCCTCTGCTGTTGGGTGGGGCAACAAGTAGGGACCAGCCACAGAGATGTCTTTGGGCAGCTCCCGTGTTTGTTGTCTGGGCCTCACCGGCAGAGGGCGCCAAGGCCCGGCCTCAGCCGTACGGCTCAGAGCAGACCACAGCTGCCATCGCATGGCCTGGAGGACCATGGGCCCTGAACCAGAGGAATATAACAGCATCAGGAAGGGCTGTGGCAGCTGAAAGGGTCAAGGTCCTTGTGGTAGGAGACAGACAGGCCAGGGACACTTGCTGTTTTCATCTGCAGGCTGCTGAGGCTGTGAAAATTTGTGTTAACAATTTAAAACGTGGAAACAGAAAAATGAAAAAAGGAAAAATTGCAGAAGAGTTTCTGCCCTGCCAACATCTGGGATGTAGGGATGACAGATCAACTGCAGGAGGCTCAATTTACTACAAAGCTCATAGACAGTAAGTACTTTTTTTATGCCTCCATCCCACACATTGTTTAGGATTCTTACACTAAAATATTTTGTTTTTCTGGGCATCCTGTATCTTCCCTGCCAACTTTGACACTCTAGTTGGAGGAGTCTGTAGTCCAGCTTCTTGGCCCAGAGACAGGACAGGAGCCTAATGCTCCCTAAGAGTTCCTTTTCCTTTTTCCTCTATGTTGTGCAGTGAGACAGATGATACGAAAGTTAGACGGTAGCTTTTGGAGATGGAGAGTGGGACCCAGAGGAGGAGAGGGGGTTAAAGTAATTGAAAATGGTCAAGCTATGTTTTGAAAAATATGTTTTACATGTTTTACAAAATGGGCATCACTGTATTGTGTTACGAACATGCCCTAAATGACAACAGCAGCAGCAGCAACGATACCTTGCAACCAGCCTGGCTACACTGGATGCCCCAGGGTTTCTCCAGAAGATACTTGCCTCATCCAAAGAAAGCTTCGGATGACCCTGCTCTGCACCTTTCCTGGTTAGTTTGGCCCTCTATAGCCCTCCTCCATTAGGTCCTCCAGGGGCCCCTCCCTTTCTCATGACCAAATAGCAAATGGAACACTTCCCATATTAACATATATATATATATATATATATATATATATATATATATATATATATATTCCTCCCATGCCCTTACAGGTTTCAGTTCACTCACTGCTTCCTCTTACACTGCATCATACATTCTAATGAAGTCTCTTCCAGTGGAAGAGTTTAGAGTATTTGTGAGTTCTGTCTTGAGTAGAGCAGGAGAAGCTAGTGAACTAAGAACTGGTTAGACCAAAGGCTGCTATTGGGTGGAGCAAGTGCCTAAAGCAGCACTGTAGGTAGACAGAGGTGGAGAATGGTGGCTTAATGGAGAGTTTTGGGGAGCTGCCATATCTAGTGGCCAGAAAAATTCCTGGAGCTTGCAGGTAGCCACTGGCTCTAAGGGGCAAGCTGGGCCACCAAACTTATGAAATGATAGGCATTGGTTATCATTTAACACTAAAGAGCTACACTTTGCCAATTCGTGCTTTCTACAGAGTTGAGCAAGAGCTGTCAGCTGACTGGCAACACCCAAAAAGCCCCTCTCGGGACCCTTTCCCTTTAGAAAGCCTTAGAAAAGAAGATAGATCGTGCTAACAGTTGTCCACAGGCTTAAAAACACTCCAGATGATGACAGCTCTGTGTCACTCAGGCGTGGATGCAGTCCCCTGGGTCTGGATACTATGGCGCTGCTGGCCATAGCACAGGCAGCCCTAGCCCCTGCTTTCAGCATGGCCTTTTCTGGGTCTTCCTGTGAATCTACACTAGGCGCTAGTTATCCCAGGCCCTGGAGAAGCCAAGATGAGTTCAGATCCTCTTACAATCAGAAAGAAATCATTCTTTTCATGGCTTCAGGATATTCTCCTCCTTTTTTTTTTTTTTAATGTATTTAGTACAGGGTCTACAGGGTCTCACTGCACAGGTTGGACTTGCAGTGATCCGCTTATGTTCAGCCTCCCAAACCCTGGTATTACAGAGGTGCATGCCACCATGCCCAGTCTCAGTCCCCAGCTCAGGGTGCCCCAGGAGTGGGGTTGGAATGGCACACAGGGGATCAAACCTGGTCCCTGCATCTGCCTAACAGGAGCTTTAATCTGCTGAGCTATCTGGCCGGCCCTCAGGTTATCTTCCTTAACACATTAAAAAAGGAGTAATGAACATAACTCATCAATAAAAAGGCATGGAAGGCCTTTGGTGAAGAATCTGCTTCTATCCCTGCCACCATGTAAGGGGAAGAACCGGAGATCTGGGGATTGGGAAAAGTGTAAGGGAGGTGTGCAAAGAATTCCTGCGGACCAACCCTTCTGTCTGCCTGGACCTGCCTCTTCATCTGCCTCCACATTTATGGATGTGGCTTCCATGGTCCCCTATTCTCATGTTACGTGACCATACCTCCCTCAGCTTTGTAGTGTGGAGAGCAATAGTGTTGGTCCTCACTCTTCACCACTCAATCTTTATCCTATATGACAAAGACCAGGCCCTACCAGTTCTCCTACCCCAAGTCCTCCCCCCAATCTTGGGTGGCTTCACTTTATCTCTGGCTATCCTTCTCTCCAACATCACAAATCCACATCCCACAAAGCCCTGGAATGTTTACCTGAGAAAGGGAGAAGGACATAGGGATCAGTGGAGGACCACCTAAGCAGCTCTCCTTGAAAGAAAAGCAACTGTCTCCATTTTGACTGAGCTTGACGCTATTTTCTCATATTGAAATATACAGAGCTGGCTAGGCCTTCTCATTATCCTTTCAATTGACCTTAAGTGATGTATATTGGTCTAGCCAAGGTGCTGGTGGTAATTTTTGAAGATGGCATGCGTGT
>PVKN010003694.1:0-36144 GCA_004027915.1 Capromys pilorides | reverse complement strand
GACATGTGACAGGTCAGCCTGAGGAAAGGCAGCAAGATGCCAGGTCCCCCACTGTGGCCCCAGAGCAGGAAGCCTGCAGCCGATTTCTGCCCCTGGTTCCCGCTCAAGTGCCCCTCGGGCTGGTGTGGTGGCCATGAGAGGTAGCCAGCAGCCAGGCGTGATACACACACACACACACACACACACACACGCACGCACGCACGCACGCACACACACACACACACACACCAGAGCGCAGTCACCTCTACCCTCTGCGCCCACCTCTGGGAGGTGGGAGGCTTCTTCGTTTTGCTTTTCTGTGCTCCCACACCCCAGGCAAGATGCGCCTGAGCCTCCTGTAACCGCTAGCAAAGAAGGCTCGCTCATCTCATTGCTGCATAACCCTAGCCTTAGTCCCTTGCCCAGCACAGATTCTCCTCTCAGTCTCTGGGTCAGGCGTCTGGGTGGGGCGTGGCTGGCTTCTCTCTCAGGGTCTCCCTGGGCTGAGGTCAAGGTGTTGGCCAGGGGTTCCGGCCTCATCTAGCATGTGGAGCCTCTGCTATGCCCACTGGTGTGGCAGAATTCAGCTCTTTGTGGCTGTAGAACCCAGGTGTCTGTTTTTTGCTGACCATTAACCAGAGGCTGCTCAGCCTGGGGATCACCCACATTTCTCTCTATGCCCCCACACCACACTCCAAAGCCAGCAATGAAGAATTCACTTCCAACGCCCACGAATGTCATCATGCTTGAAATCTGTCTTCTTGGTATCCACCAGTACAAGAAATCCTGCTTCTAAAGCCTTGGGTGATTATAGCATCCCCACACTGATAATCTCTCCACCTTAAGGTCAAATGACTGGGCACCCTAATTACATCTGTAAAACCCCTTCATGGCAGGACCCAGATTTGTGTTTGATTGAATAGTGGGAGAAGTACATGTGTGCCCTAGGAGCTAAGAATCTTGGGGGCGTCTCTCAGGATCCTGCCTACTACAAGCAAAAATGTCAAAGAGAAGGCCATGCTAGGAATGCTACACCTCCCAGGCCAGCTGAGGGCTCTAAGTGCTAAGTTACCTCACTGAAGGTGCCCAGGACCCCTACTAGTGTGTGCTATTTTCCCCACTTCACGGACGCTGTGATGAAGGTCACGGGAGGCTACATGATGCTCACTAATTCACCTAGCTGGCAAGTGACACTCCCAAGCACCACGTGGCCGGCTTGATTGGCATCTGTGGCATCTGATGTATGGGTGACGCTGGACAGATGTCGGTGGTCGACTGCAGCCCTGCAACCCAGTGACAAAATCCCTGGCACCAAGGCCAAGAGCCTTCACGGCCACGGGAACCCCTAGATGAGCGGCCAGGAAGCTGCTGCTCAGCCAGGCGGGCTGCACGTGTGCATGCACACTTGGACCCGGAGAGGTTGGGCAGAGGTGCAGAGATGCGGTGGTGGCAGCAGCCGCCCGCTTCCCCCATGAGGAAGGCTGGCAGTGGCCCCCCACAGCCAGCCCCCTGCCTCCCACCCCTGCCCCACACTGGAGCTGCCTCCCTCAATAATGGGGCTTAATCATAACACACATTAGCGAGGGCCTGCTGCCTGCAATTACCACTTCAATCAGCCACCCACCACCCGCCGCCCCCAGCTTCAGGCCCACCCATGGGGACAGGAATGCTCTGCCCACTCACCCCGCCCCCTCCCCAATGCAGCACAGGGACTCCAGGCTCTGCAGATGGACGCCCGCATGACCCCCTGGCAGCAGGGCCCTGGGGTGGGGGCAGCCGGCAGACAGAGAGCCGCAGTGGCTTAGGGTCACAGGCAATTATTTTAAAAGCCTGTTGAGGGAAAACGCGCTGCCTGCCCAGCACGGCTGCCTCTCCTGAGGTTGTGCCGCCCCAGGTTGTGACTGGTGTGCACGCACAGTGTTCATACATGCTGGCCGGCCACGCATGCAGGCTCAGGCGTGTCCCAGAGCCCCATGGGGAGTGTAGAGCCTCGCAGTGCTCACACATAGCTCAAGAGATGGGCAGCAGTGTTCCCAAGGTGTGGGCACAAGGAGACCCCACTTGCATAAGCAGCCCTGGTCCTTTAGGGGATTTTCCCTGCACCATGCGTTGCACCCCTCTGCCTCCAACCCAGCACTGACCCCTTCTGGGACATAGGGACAGGTGCTGAGCTGAGCTAGAGAACTTCCTATGACATCGAGCCTCGGTGCCAGGGTGGGGACCAGAGAGGGCAGAAGTGGGCTCGGTTGGGGAGTGGGGGAGGGGACTGCTGTTGTGCTGTGATTCTCTCTAATTGCTGTTTTGCTGAGAGGTAATTAAAATCCCTTTTTATTTCACACGTCAGAGCCCTCGCCAGCCGGTGGAGAGGGCTCAGGGGGAGGCGGTGGGGGGGGGGGGCCGGGGAGGGCCTAGCACGCGGAAGGTTGGAGGGGTGCAGCCTTGAACTCGGCCCGCCTGCCTGGAGCCCCCAGTCTGGTCCTGGCCCAGCCCCAGAGCATCCTGAGTGTGCCCTGGGCCAAGAGCTGGGCAGCCGCCACACGCAGCAGAGGCCAGGCCAAGGGCACCGGGGTGCAGGTGTTTTGCTGACCGCCCCAACAACAAAGGCACCTGCTGCTGGGGACTCCTCATGGATGAGAAGCAACCAAGAGCCCCTGGCTGTCAGTGAGTGGGCTGCACCTCACGGGTGTGGTGCAGCAGGCACAGAGCAGGCCTCTCTGCTTCTTACCCCGTCCCCCACACCTCCTGCCTGCCTTGCTCCCTCCCTTGCCAAGACTGGGAGTGCATCACCACATCCTTGTCCTTGTCTCCCTCTCTGACACCTCCACCCTCCACCAGCATCCCCTTGCCCCATCCCTTCCATCATAGACACCACCGTCATGTTGGGCAGCTTTCTGGCACTATGACAGAGTACCTGTGAGAAGCAGCTTATTGCTGATGGCTCACAGTCTCAGCCTCAGGCTGGCTGGCTCTGGGGTGTCTGCCCTGTGGTGAGGTGGCACGTGGCAGGGTCTAGAGGAGAAAAGCTGCTGGTTCCATGGGGCCCAGGGAAGCAGAGGACCTAGAGGATGGAGCCAGGGACAAGATACAGTCCTCGAGGCCACACCCACCACCCGATCCCTGGGACTAGGCCCCACGTCCTAAATTTTCACTACTTCCTAATAACACCAAGATATGGGCCCATCAACGGCTTCATCCACTGGGGAGATGGATCAGCACCACGCCTTTCAGAGGACATTCAAGGTGCAGAGCGTAGCAGTCCTCTGCCGCCATCACTGCCGGCAGGGCGCACACTTCCCCTGCTCTGTCCTATCCCACTGAACCCTCCAAGAGGGTAATACTGTTACTACCCTCCCAGGTGGGCAAGCCGCAGCTCCTGATGAGGGGCTGACCCAAAGTACGGAACCAGGGAGTAGCGGCAGGGCACTGCTCGCTCCCAGATCTCAGGGCCACAGCACGGCACACCAGCACCGTGGGTCCAGGACAAGCGGGAACCAAGAGCACTAGGAAGAGGCCACTTTCGAACCCTAGAAAGCTGCAGCAGGGTGGAGCACCCTCCCTCAGCCCCGACCCCTGGGTAGCCAGCCACCTTGTCCCGTGCTGGTGCTTAGAAGTCTCCCTCTAAGCATCTCCTCCGGCTGGGCTTTTTGCTGGAGCTGTGGAGGAGGTGACCCCAGGGAACCATGTGACTTCAGAAGCTGGATTCCAGTTCTGACATAGCCCGACGGAAGCCAGACCACCCTGTCCCTCGGGGCTCCTCCTTTTCTGGGCCATGTCTTGCTCTGGGAGGCTCATCCACCTCTTGTGGATGGTGGCCAAGCTGAGTGGGGATCATATGTTAGCAAGGGCTGCAGTGACAAGCACAATCGACGGAAGGCATTTATTCCTCCCAGTTCTGGAGAACGGAAGTCCAAGACTAGGGCGCCAGCATGGCCAGGTTCCAGTGAGGCCCTTGTCCTCGTTTGTAGATGGCTATTTGGTAGATGGTAGAAGAGAAAACAAGCTCTCTCCTGTCTCTTCTCACAGGGCAAGAATCTCATAGCGATAGCCAGGTGTGCTTGTGCACGCCCGTGATCCCTGCACTGAGGCCAGAGGATTGTTGCAAGTTTGAGATCAGCCTGGGCTACAAAGCCAGCCTGAACTGCATAGTAAGACCCTGCCTCAAAAGAAAAAAAAAAAAACCCTCCATACTGAGGTCCCCTCTCTCGTGACCTACATTATTCCATTGGGGACTAGGGGTTCAACACATGAATCTGAGGGAAGCCAGTCATGCAATCAATTCTGGACAGGCCAGGGGGCCCACAGCAGCCAGATGGGCCCTTGGGGACATCTCAGGATACAGAAGACAGACAACCAAGAGACAAAGCTGTGTCCCAGCCCGCCAGTCTCACTCTTTTCCTTGTTCCTTTCCTCCTGCCCTGCCCAGGGAAGTGGCCTTGATATATTGGTCACCTAGAGGGGTTCAAGAAGGCAGATCTATCCTCAAAAGTCAGCAGGTCCCTAGCACCTCACCTGACGTTGTGTGGGGGTCCTGGGTGGGAGATGGGTGGGGGCACTAGCAGGCGCTGAACCTTTCAAGGAAAGGCTGGAATGTATCCACCCAGGCATAAGCAGACCCAAGAGGCAGGGAGGGAGGAGGCAGGGACCGTGGTCCGCTCCAGGGTGAGGGCTGGGACACCATGGTTGGGGCAGCCGGCTGGCAGCCACATGCAGCAGGGTGTCCTGCTGGCAGGCAAGGGCCCTCATCTTCTGCGTCCCCAGCAAGCCCTTCTGGGGTACACATCGTATCTGTGCAATACAAGATCAAGCGGAAACATCCCAGGTACTAGTTAGATGACACCAGCGAGGCAGCCCTTTGCCCTGGAAGAAAGGCTTCTGCCTCAGGCTCTGCAGTGGGACTAACCAGGATGAACCCCTGTGTATGCTGGTAGCACCCAGCGCACTCGGCCCCTGCAGCCTCTGTGTCTCCCTGGGCTGTAGAGCAGATTATTTCCCATGAGGATGGAGGGTGCCTTGTCCCATGGGGAAGCCAGGCCTGGTGCAGGGAAGGAAGGAGCGGAGTGGAAGCTGTGCGCTGCTGCACCAGCGCGGTGAGAAATCCCCCAGCCCGGACCAGGAGGCAGGCGGGCAGTCCAGCCTGGGAGGAAAGCAGAGACTCTGGGAGCAAGTTCATGGTGTTTGTGCACCACTGGGCTCTGGGAGGAGCACCACGAGAGGGCCAGAGGAATCTCTCCTCGAACCCCACCAGGCAAAATTGCCGCCATGGCCCCCCTCCCTGAGCTGCGGTGTCCGATTCTGTGGTACGGGAATTATACCAGGGCCAACTGAGCTGGGCATGGCAAGGTTTACATGAAGTGCTACAGGGCAAGCTCCCAGCAGCATGTCTGTCACTCAGCAGTGGGGGCCCTGCCACAGGCACATATATACTCACGCATACATTCGTGGCTACTCACGCAGAGTGTATTCACACTCGTGCGGGCACACACACTCATGCAAGCCCAGTCACGCCCACTGAGGCTCACAGCTGCCTCCCCCGTTGTCCTCTCCACTCTGGGCATCTGTGGCTCCTGTACTTGCCTCTCTCCCTCCTGTCAATGTTCTTTGCCAGCTAATGGACCAATTTTTTAGCATTACGGAGATTTGGCCAATTTGGCGGCCCTGACAGAAAGAAGCTGAGTGAATGGTTGGTTGCGTGGGGGAGGGGTGGGGTGTGGAAGCCAGGGTGGGAGCATGAAAGGAGAAGGGCTGCAGACACCCTACCTCTCCACCTGCTCCCGAAGGTTCTTCCAGTCCAGAAGGGGGCGGAGCAACGGGGGAGATTAGAGCAATAATTAGTCCCATTTACGGCCCCTCCTGTGCGAAGCACTTTGCATATATTTTCTCTCTTAATCCTCCAATAACCCTATGAGGCCATTTCTATTATTTGCTCCATCCTTCCTGGTGTGGAAACTTGGGCACGAGATGCTCAGCGGCTGCTCAAGGTCGCAGAGCGGGGAGGGAGAAGGGCTGGAAAGGGAGCCAGGCTTAGAGCCAGGCCTGTCCCGGAGCTCCGAGCTCGGAGGCAGGCCTGTCACTGAGACCTGGAAAGTAGGCCAGGGCGCCCGACACCCAATGCACCCTGCCCTGCACCCACTGCCCCAGTCTCCCAGGTTCTTAGCCCTGTCACCAGCCTCTTGGGGCTCCAAGGTGGGGGTCCCCATCGCCACGCAGGGATCCACATTTCAATCGTGCCCTTCAAAGACCTCAAAGTCTCCATAAGGACAGACCCCCATGCTATCTGACTGCCAGTCACAAGCTGGGACGCAACCTTACCCCCAACCGACTCATGCTGCGAGTGGGGCCCCCACTCAGTCCTGGTTTCCTAGGACCCCTCTGGGGCCAGTGCCAGGCTGTGCACTCCATCTCCCACCCTGCCCTCCTGGGAGCAAGGAGGGGCTCGCGGGGGAGGGGGAGGGGCACCGTGGAGGGGGAGAACTGCGGCTGGGTGCATTAAGCGATCAGAGAGCACAATATTTCATCCCTGGCAATCGCAGCCAAGACATCAGCTACTTGGGGAGAGCAGCTTTAAAAGCCTTTTGATTTTATTTCTTCCACTTCATTTTTCCCCCTCCCTTGCTGGTGTCCTTGACAAAGCGTCCCCTCCCCCTCTCCTGCCCCTGCCCCAGGCCTGGCTCCCAGGCTCCTTTGAGGCTGCGCCTGCCCAAGACTCCCCAAGGCTGCAAGGGGGTCTACTCTAAGGTGTGCCGCATGCCCAGGTGTGCGCAGGTGTGTCGGGGCGACTCCCAGAGACCCACAGAAAGTCCTGGCAAAGTGAGAGACATGTGAAGTGGGGGCACTCAGAGGACCTAGAGGGCACGCACGGGTCAGGGGGGAGAGGAGCGGGACACATCGCGGGAGCCAGCCTGTGGGGCCTAACCATGGACCCCGTGGAGAACCCGGCACTCGGAACCAGCTGTGCAGCCGCGGAGGCGGCCTGCTGTGGCGGGACCCTTGGCCTCCGGCCGTGACGTCAACCCAGGCTGCAGTGTCACCGCCCCTCCCACGTGCGCTCCTGTCTCCGCCTCCTGGCAGGCGAGGTGGAACTGCACATCTGTCTTGTCGGGAATTAGTTAATTGAATCAGGAGGCCGAGCTGCAGCAGCGACCTCGGCTCCGGCCCCGGAAGGGTGTGGGGGAGGGGTGGCGGGGAGGGGGCGCCCAGCTGAGCAGCAACCAAGCTGCCTGCGATTTTAGCGCCCCTGCCTGCTCAGCCTCCTCCACCCCTAACAGTGACGACCTGGGGCCCAGAGCGCGCGGTGAGCAGCTGAGGTCTGGCAGGGACTGGCGGGGACACGGGCTGCGCCGCCACCTCTTTTAGTTGCTGCGGCCAGGCGATCCTAGCCGCATGAGCCCGCTGAGGGCGCCTACGCGACACCTGGGCCTTTGTCCCGCCTCTTATCCCCTTACAGGATTACCTGAGGGAGGGCAGGGGAGGTGGGTGATCTCTTATGCCTGCCTCCGGCTCACAGTGGGCCCGTTCTGCCCCAGAGTCTGTGTGGAGGGGCAAGGAGAAGGCTCGCCCATCCCGGGACCCACCCAACCCAGCTTCCCCTCCATCCTTTCCCGGGGCCTGCCCACTGGCCATCTCTCGTTCCTCCTATGGCTTTGCATGGCCCTTCCCAGTCTCACAGACGGTGAACTCCACCCTGAAGGCGGAATCCTGGAACAGTATCATCCCCATTTCACAGATGGGAAAGCACAAGTCCAGACGGGTTAAGCCACTTGCTAACCTCCCCAAGGCTACCGCATGGCAGGGCTGGGATTTGAACCCCAGTGCACTGGCCTCAAATGTCAGCCACTCCCAGCTGCTCTGCCTCCCCCTCTGAGGGCCACTTAGTTGCTAGGAGACCAAAAGCTGGCGGTTACTATGGGAACCAGGCTAATGTGGAAAGTGAAGAGTTGGTGTCCAGGCAGCCTCAGGACAGCTGCAGGTGGGCCCTGAGAGAGGGCTGTGCAGTGTGCCCTGCTGGGGCAGGACTGTGGTGGACCCAGAGCCACTGGGAGGGCTCTAGGGCTGGGCGGAAACCTGTTTTCTCATCTGTAAAGTGGGAATCTACTGTTCCTCTCCCACAGAGAGTATTAAAATATTAGCAGAGATAGGAAGCACTATGCCTGAGGTACAGAATTCCCTAGCTGTGCGACTCTGGAAAGTCACTCAGCCTCTCTCTGAACCCGTGCAGGGGAGATAAGTCACAGAACTTCCCTCACAGTATTGTTGCAATGACTGAATGATGCATATGCGGCTTTGAACAATGCAAAGGCCCAGAGGAACAGCTAGAGCAGAAGCTCCTACAGTTTTATTTTTCATTCTCAGCCAGTGGCGGCCCTGGTTCCTTCCCTTCCTTCTCACAGGGAAATGGCATGCCCTTCGGCCCTTGCTTGGCAGGAATTTAAGGGGCATGAAGCAGAAGCAGCCTCTACTCAGAGGCCCACTGCGGCCTGCTGGGCCACAGCTCCTAGACTCAGAGTCTGGGAGGGCTCATCCTGCCTGTCAGTCCCTTGATCTGATCCCCAAGGAGCGGCGTGGAGGCTTCACTGTGGATGACAAACGAGGAGGAGAGAGGGCTGCCCTGTGGGACTCTGCTGAGTAATGGCCTTGCATTAAGATATTAGGCCTGGAGGAGGGTGAGAGTGGAGCCTTGCCCAGCAAGCCGGGAAGAGCTAGGGAAGACCCTGACAGGAAAGCCAGGGCAAGTGGGCACGTTCCAGAAAAGCCTGGGAAAGTGACAGCAGGGCACAGTGAGGGAGGATGGGTGGGAGGAGGCTCACTGTGGACCAGAGAAGGGCGGGGGTGTCACATGAGAGACAGAGGTGCAGGGACATGGAGCAGAAGTGGGGCAATGGGGCCGGCGAGATGGTTCAGTGGTCTAAAGCGCCTGCTTAGGAAAGCACAGGCAACTGCAGGGACTGCGGTTCGATCCCCGGCACCACACGCTGCACCAGCCCCCACCACCAGGGCAGGCTGAGCCAGTCACAAAATAAAAATAAAATAAAGAAACAAACAAACACAACAAGCAAACAAACAAATAAATAAATAAATAAATAAAAAAGAAGTGGGGCAAGACTGATGTGAAGGGAACAGGCCAGCCGGGTGGGGGAGCCCAGGTGGGACAGAGGCAGGCTGGAAAGCCAGGCCCTGCGCTACAGGGGCTGTGTGTCCTGGGCGTCCTTCTACTTGGTCCTGGGTCGGCATGACCGTCCTGGGAGAAGTGGCTCATGCTGACAGACTGGGCCTCCAGCCAGAGGCAGCTCTTGTCCCTGAGAACCCTGCTCCTTGGAGGAGAGGGGACCTGGCCATCACAGGCTGAGGACACCGAGAGCTTGGGCTCCAGCTCCTATGTGCCTGGGCCGACCCCAGGTCCTCTCAGCCTGAATAGCTACAAGGTGGAGCTGGCTGGGTCACAGTTAGCGTTACCTGGAGATGGGGTGCAGGCGGGGAGCTGCACAGAGCCGAGGTGGACTCCACCAGAGCCAGGATGCTCGCCCACCTGGGCTCACGTGCTGCCCCGCCCACTCTGTGTGTGACTCAAGTGTGTCCTGCTGCGCTTCCCTTGGTCCTGTGTGGAGAAGGCGGTGATTATGGCTCCTACTGCAGGAAGCTCCCGAGTCTGACTCCCAAGGACTTCGGGAGCAGGAAGTCCCCTAAGCAGCACCACCTACTGCTAACCGTACTGTGTCCCCAGCCCTAGCCACATCTACATCCCTGAAGGACACCTGGAGCAAATCCTGCACCTGTTTCTCTTCCTCAGCCCTGTGTGTCCTGACTCCCCCAGAGGAGCACCAGCCTCTGTATGTCTGCCTCAGTATCCCATCTGCAGAGTGGGCCTCCTGTGAGGTTCTGTGAAGGCAGGGATGGAGGCAGCTACAGCTGGCAAGGGTGGTCCAGGGATTGGGCCTTTCTGATGAGTGCCTGACCCCGCTGCTCCCCACTGCAGGTGCCCAGGCTGGAAAGGTCTGGGGAGTGGGCACACAGCGCTGCAAGGAGGGACACCCTGGGGCCCAGGCCAGGAGCCCAGCCACTGCCGCCATATGAGGGCCCCCCACCATCTGTGCCCCCTCCAGCACTGCCCTCTGGCCCCTGCCCAGCCTGCCCTGTAGGTGCCCCCCTGTCACAGCCCTGAGATCTCTGAGAATAGTTGAACCAGGGGCCTGCAAATCCTTGTCCTGCTTGGAGCGCAGATGGGAGCTGGGCCCAGAGCTGCAGCCTGAGCAGGGAGTAGGGTGTAGAACCCACAAGGGTCAGTTTTGGGGCACGGGGGTGCAGAGTGAAAGATCATGAGTGGGTAAGAAAAGGTCTTAGGCCGAGCAGCTGTGCACCTCCACCGGGCAAGATTGAGGAAGAGTGTGGGTTCATTTGGGGCAACTAATGGGGCAACCACAGTCACTTAGATCCCTCCATCTGCCCTCAGAGTCCCCAGCTGCAACCTCTTAGGCCAGCGCCCCAGGCACTTCAAGAGTCCGCGCAGCTCAGTTGGGTGAGACCTGCGCGACTCCCACAGTGCCACCAGGGGGCGCCCACGACCGCGGGGCCGGGCCGGTGGGCTGGAGCGCTGAGCAGGCGGAGGACAGTGTAGTGGGAACCCAGCCGTAGCACAACCCTCGCTTGCGCTGTCACACGCGCGAGCCCACAGCGCGCAGTGCGGATTGGGCCTCCCCTGAGCCTTGCAGGCCCTGCCTGGAGTTTCTGTGGATCAGCTGTTCCCACCCTAGGTTCGCTCAGGCTTCGCTGAGCTTCAGGGCTTTCTTGTGGCTGGCAGTGTGGACCAACGCTCTCCTCTGTCTCCTTGAGTACTGGGCTGTGGTTCTACGCGGGATTACGCCACTCCCATCCCTCTGCGTCAGGTTTCCTCTGCCGCCCTGCATAACCTCACGGAGCTGTTGTATGTGTAGTCGTGTGTGTGTGTGTGTGTGTGTGTGTGTGTGTGTGTGTGCGTGCAGTCTTCTAAAGAAAATAAAAATGTGTTTTCGGAGCTTGGCGTGGTGGCACCCATCCGTTATCCCAGCACTAGGAAGGCTCGGGCAATTATGCCCAAGCCAACGGCATCAACCCTCACCACTCGAAAAAAGGAAAGAAAAAAGATACAGCTCTTACTTTTCTTCTTTTTCATACAAAGCATCACATACGACATTGTTTTATTTTTATTTTATCTGTTGAGGCATTCTTTCTACATCAATCCCTCCTTTGTTCCTTTTTTTTTTTTTTTATGGCTGCACAGTTCTCTGCTATAAGACTGCAGCTCTGCACAGTCCTTGAGTTGCTACTTTTTGCTGTTTCGGACAATGGTGTAGTGAACATCTTTATACATTTGTCATTTCAAAAATGTGCTCTTATATTTGTAGGAAAAGCCCCTGATATGGGAATATGGGTTAAAGGCGGAGTGGCTGATGGCGCCTGTCCCTATCATCCCAGCTACTGCAAGTCTGAGGCAGGGGGATGACAATATCCAGCTTAGCCTGGACAACTTAGTGAGAACCTGTTCAAAATGAAAAGTAAAAAGTGCTGGAGGTGCCACTTGCAGAAGAGCACCCCTGAAAAAAAATAGAAGAGCACCCCTGGTTTTGAACCTCATTATAGGGAGAGAAAAAGGGAGGTGTGGGAGCTGGTCTTGACAGTTGCCCTCCACGGGGCCTTGGGCGTGGGCCTGCCCCCCACAACGAAGGAGGCCTTTGCTCCGCGGCTTCCCCTGCACAGTGCCTCAATATCAGGTGGCTGGGTCACTCGTGTAGGGTCACACTCACTTGACTGAGGCCCCCGGAAGTGAGTCCCTCCCCAGCCTGGTGCTCCAGGCATCTTACCCATCCATCGCCATTATTATGTCTTCAGCAGCCGGGCAGAACACGTCATGGATTCCAGAACCTCTTGCTGTCCAGGTGCTTACAGAGTGGGGTGCTATAGCTGAGCCCCTCAGAGCCCTATTTATGTCACTGCACTCAGCAGGAGAGAGGCTAGGATAGGAGGTGACTTGCTCAGGGACTCACAGCTGCCACTAAGGAACCCTTTCCCTGCCTCCCTTCCCCCTCCTAAAACCCCGGGTTTACCCCTGTGCTTCTTTGCTCCCCACGGCCCCCAGGAGCCAGAAGCCATCGCCAGACCCAGGCCCCAGCTTCAGGCTCTGGACCATCTGTGACAAGAAGGAGCCCAGCTAGGGTTTTCCTGTGTCCCTGGGGCCCTGCAGGTCCAGGCCCCCTACACAGTGGCAGCTCAGGAGATCCCAGTGGTCTTGTGGTCGCCGACCCCTTCCTGGAGGCCTGCATCCACGCTGGCTCTGTGCCCGGCTGTCACTCTTCCTCCCCAGCGGCTCCTGGTGGCAGCTGCCTGCCTTCTGCCTCCCATTAATCATGTGTGCAGGATTTATTTTCTCCAACAATTTATTTCCGAAAACGCAATCGGGGCGTGCCTGCAGGTGGGCCGGATGCTGCGGCTGCTGCTGCTGCTGCCGCTGCTGCTGCCACTGCCGCTGTCCGAGTCACTAAGCCGCCGCACTGACAGGCTGACAGGCATAATTATAGGTGCCAGGCTTAGCCAAGGACACCAGGGACCCTGGGTCCAGCCCCATCGCCACATCAGGGTAAATCCCATGGCCCTAGAAGGCCTGGGGGCTCCATCTATCCCACCCTTTCCAGCTGAGCAGGGCCAGCTGGCTAAGGGGCAGGGATGTGCCCCTCTGTCAGTGTCACCATCAGACACCCTTCCTGACACTCCAGGTGGTAGAACTTTTCAGTTTCCTACAAGGAGAAGGTCTTTCCTCCCATTACGCACCCCAACATGCCAGGCATCGTGGCCATGATTCCCTTGGTGGGCACAGAGGGAACATCTGGAAAGGTAATCACTGCCACCCCCAACACAAGCTTCTTTTCTGGGGCTCCCTTGCATCCCGGTCTCTGTCCCTGCTATTGGCCGCAAAGCTGGATCACAAAACTGTTCCTGAGGGCCACTTCACATCCTGAGTTAGTGTCCCAGGGAACAGGAAGGGAGAGAGAGAGTGTGGGCAACAGAGGGCACCTGGTTCTGCCTCACCAAGCCCTCTGAGGCCCCACCCATGCTACCTGCCCCACCAGGGTTCCAGAAGTGCAGGTCCTAGCCTAGGGGTACCATGTCCTTCATCAGGATCCCCAGACCCCACCAACACCCCGCTCCCCTACCTTGTCCTATAAAGTTGCACAGAATTCTTACTACTGCAAAGCCATTGCCCTGCAAACAGACCCACTTCTTGAGTGTGTGAATGTGTATGCGTGTGTGCCTGTGCAGGGGAGAGGCAGCTGCGGCAGGCGAATCAGCCTGTTTATGCCTCGCTTGCTGCCGTGATTGCCTCCAGGGATTTATTGGCTTTGTATGCTCACCCTGCACCCTCCCAGCCTTGCCCCTGGTCCCTGCCAGGCTGCCAGAGAGACCCCAGGTGAGGGCTCTATGCAGGGACTGGATGTGCCCAGCAGAGGGTGGCTGAGGCCCCCAGAGGAGTCCTGATGTAGGCGCAGCACCTCCTCCCCCTGCCCTGTGCCTGGCCGCTGAGCACAGCTGAACAGAGTGGCTGGTCACCTTAGAGGGACCCTGGGCATGGAGCCATTCAGAGAGTGTGGGATGCAGAGGCGATGCCCAGGTTCTCCCTGCCGGCTGCAGGCCCCAGAGCTCACATGTGCTCTGTGCCATTTGCTGTCCTCACACCTTCGTCTGCTCTACTGTGCCCTGTCCCTGCCTACTGCTCACAGCCAAGGCCCAGGGAGGCAGGCTGGGCACTGGCCAGAGCTGGGGCCGGTGCTGCAGACAGCGTTTGATTCGATCTCTCCTCATCTCCTGCGGGGTGGACTCAGAGCCTCAGTGACCTCATCTGTAAACTGGGTCTGACAGCCCCAGGTGTGATCAGTGACCATGAAGGTTTAATACACTGCAAAACATCTTGATTCATGAAGTCGCCTTCACTCAGCCAGCACTGGACATTAATCCATGTTTCAGTGAAACTGCATCAATAAGCTCTGTGTCATTCAAAAGGTTCCACTTGATGCCTGCACTATAAAAAATAATAAGCAACAACAACAACAAAAAGTCACTCTTTTCACCCCAGCAGAAGGCTTGCCCAGAGTTTGAAGCCTGCCTGAGCTACGTAGTAAGTTCAAGTTCAGCCTGCACTACATACCAAACAAACAAAAAGCCATTCTTTTTTTTAATTTTTATTTATTTATTTGTTTGCTTGTTGTGTTTGTTTGTTTCTTTATTTATTTATTTTGTGGCTGGCCCAGCCTGCCCTGGTGGTGGGGCTGGCGCAGCATGTGGTGCCGGGGGGATCGAACCGCAGTCCCTGCACTTGCCTGAGTTTTCCTAAGCAGGCACTTTAGACCACTGAACCATCTCGCCGGCCCCCAAAAAGCCATTCTTAAGGTTTTCTGTTAGCATCATGCTACCTGCTGGCTTGGAAGCATTAAAGGAGTGCAGGACCACACCAAAAAGAAAGTAAAAGACAAAATAAATCTCAACTTCACAAATTTAAGCTATTATTAATGAATAGCACTATTTCTTGAAATTTCTTTTTACACAGATTCAGGTAGAAGTTTAGAAAGATGAAGCGTGGAAGTCATGCTGTAAGTGGGAAACCTATGGAAAAACCTAACATCATTCATTTAATCTTGGGGTTGACGAGCTAGCTCAGTGGTCTAAAGCGCCTCCTTAGGCAAGCTTAGACAATCATAGGGACCACAGTTTGATCCCTAGCACCACATGTGGTGCCAGCCCCACTCTCAGGCCAGGCTGAGCCAGCCACAAAAAATAAAGAAAGAAAAATTTTAAAAATAAAAATAAATATGGGCCGGTGAGATGGTTCAGTGGTCTAAAGCGCCTGCTTAGGGAGACTTAGGAACTGGAAGGACCGTGGTTCGATCCCCGGCACCACATACTGTGCCAGCCCCAGCCCCAGGGCAGGCTAAGCCAGTCATAATACTAAATAAATAAATAAATAAATAAATAAATAAATAAATAAAATAAAATAAAATAAAATAAAAATTAAAACAAACAAACAAATCCAATTGTACTTAATGTCAACAAAGGAGAAGGGACGGAAGTTGCCCTGCAGGGAGCTGCACACCTCCAGCAAGCATCTCTTCTTCACAGAGGTGTTTTCTGGAAAGATTATCTGATGTTCACAAAAGGATCTGGAGCCAACAACTCGAAATACTGCTGAAGGAGGCCCTACGATGTAGAAGGGATCAGTGTAAATAACAAATTAGATGTACTAAGTGGGCTTTATTTATTTGTTGATTTACTTATTTATTTTGATTCTTGAGACAGATGGCCTCACCATGTAGCCCAGGCTGGCCTTGAACTCTCAGCCGCCCTCCTGCCTCAGCCTCGTGATTGCTAGGATGATAGGTGTACACCACCATAACGGGGTTTAAATGAGAAAACTAAAATCAGCTGACAGCCAGGTCAGGAAAGAAAATTTATGAAGAGAGTTCATAAAGGGAAAAAAGGAAAGAAAGAAGCTGGCGAGATAGCTCAGCGGTCTAAAGCACCTGCTTAGGCAAGCTTAGGCAACCTCAGGGACCGCAGTTCCATCCCTGGCACCACATGCTGCACCAGCCCCACCCCCAGGGCAGGCTGAGCTGGCCATACAATAATAAATAAATAAAGTTTATTGAAAAAAAAAAAGACGAGAAAAGGAAGGAAAGATGAAAGAGAGAAAAGGGTAAGAAGAGGAGGACAGGGAGAGGGAAAGGAAACAGAGGAGTGGGGAGTGGTTTGCACCCTTTCCATCAAAAGGTCAAGTGGTCTTCTTCCATGACCAGGGTGGTGTCTGCATGTACCTGTGGTCCATGGCCCCTGCCCAGAATATTGGGTAAGAAGGAAGCAGAGATGGGAGGGGGGGTGTCTCTGCAGCCACCCAGAGCCCAGCACCTGGATTCTAGGACAAACCCCCCATTCCTAGGGGCCCATAGAGCCTGCGGGGCAGCCCCAGCGTCAGCACCCTCCACTTCCAGGTAGCGCCCTGTCTCTCCAGGATCTGCCCAAGGGTGGGGAAAGGGTGGTCAGAAAGGAAGCAGAGTGGACAGCAGACAGGGACAGCGACCCACTCAAAGACCCCATAGGCAAGGCGAGCCCTGCTCAGCCAGTCTCCCCCACCTGCCTCTCTCTTGCTGCTGTCCATGTTTTGCAGGGACCCAGCATGCTAGGAATCCTGGGACATTTACGAAGTGCTGAATGATGCCAACTAGCCTCACCTGCGTCTCCCAGGAGGCAGCGGTTGCGTCCACCCCTTTAATCTTCCCAGCAGGTAGGTTTCATCTGTTTCCTAGATGAAAATATAAGGGTGAAGGAGGAAAAATGTATCAGTGTCCTAGAGCTGCTGACACAGGTTAGCACAAACTGATGACTTAAAGGGACCAAAATGTGTCTTCTCAGGTTCCAGAGGCCAGCACCTCATTTCCTGGCAATCCTTGGGCTTTGTTGGCTTGCATCTGCATAGAGGACCCTTGCATCACGTGACACCCACTCTAGTGGCCATCTGGGCCCCCTTGGGTGGACAGTAGCCATTACTTGGGTCCCTACTCCAGTGAAACCTCATTTGAACCCAGTACACCTGCAGCAACTCAGTTGCCAATGAGGGTCATGTTCTGAGGCGCTGGGATTTATAGCTTGAATGTATCTTTTTTGGGGACCTGATCCAGCCCATGACAGGAAGTGACTCACCAAGCTTCCATGGGAGCACTCAGGCCTGGCTGTGAATCACAGCCTCGTGGCTTCCTTCTCATCCTGAGCTGACAGCGACGTCAGCTTCCTTCACACGTCACTGCAGGGCAGGGACACCAGGTGCCGTGGTCCTGATGAGAGATGCCACCAGCACCCAGCACAGCATGGCAGTTCTTGGGCAAGCTTCATACACACACACACACACACACACACACACACACACACGCACACTCTGCTGCAGAGGCTGGGGGTCAGGGAGTGTGGGATGGGCCCCAGCAGGCCTCCCAGCAACCCCACCACCACCACCACAGAGGGTCCGTAGGAGGGGAGGGGGACTCCCTAAGCACAGCCCTGGGGACGCTGCCCCTCAGTTCACAGCCCCGGCCTTGTCCTCTTCTGAAACCAAGCATGGACCACATGGCGGGGCTGATGCTCCTGCGGCCCCAGGAGCCGGATGACAGCCTACCCACCTGGGTTTCCCAAAGACCCTCTTCCTGGGATGGGAGGGCTGGGACATGACTGCCTCTGCCTGCTGCGGAGGGCAGGTCTGCTGGGGGTAGGGGCCATGGGGCTACAGACGTCATGCAGCACCCTGGGTCCCTTCTGCCTCCCTCCTGCACCTCGACACCCCCAAAAGAGAGAAGCAGACAAGAGGGAAGAAACAGGAGCAGGAGACAGCCCCTGTCTGAGCTGTGCTCCTTCCCCAGGAATAACCCAGTCTGAGGTCAACCATGTGAAGGGCTCTCCACTATCCATACGCACCTCGGAAATTATGGCTCTGGCCTGGAGAGGGCGCATGCTTGTAATCCCACTGCTTTGGGAGATGGAGGCCGGAAAATCACAAGTTTGAGTCTAGCCTCCCCAATACTTGTTTGTTTGTTTTTGAGATAATTTCCTAGATGAAAATATAAGGGTGAAGGAGGAGAAATATATTAGTGTCCTACAGCTGCTGACACAAATTAGCACAAACAACCAGGCCTGGTGGTGCACGGCTGTAATCCTAGCACTTGGGAGGCTAAGGCAGGAGGATCAGTGCAAGTTTGAGACCAGCCTGGGCTATAAAAGTGAGCTCAAGATCAGCCTAAACTGCATAGTGAGACCCTGTCTCAAAAAGACAAAAAAAAAAAAAAAAAAAAAAGCACAAACTGATGGTTTAAAGGGACCAAAATGTGTCTTCTCAGTTTCCAAGGACTCATTATGTAGTATAAACTGGCCTTGAACTCACTTCTGTAGTCCAGGCTGACCACAAACTTAGAGTGCTCTTCCTGGCTCAGCCTCCCGAATGCTGGGATCGCAGGCAGGCATCACCACACCCAGTGAGCCTAACCAACTTAGCAATTTACCAAGACACTTGTGTCAACATAAGAAGCACAAAAGCAGCAGGGGTCTAGCTCCGCGCGGAGGCCCTGAGCGCAGCCACAGCTGTGCAGGAGCCAGCAGCGGCAGGCAGGGCTCACTCATCCTCTCTGCATGTGCGGAGTACTGGTTCTGGGAACCAGGATGGCCCGGGACAGGACAGGTGGGCCCTGCTTTCTGCACCCAGTGGCCAACGACCGACTGCATAGTTGAGAGTGGCTCCGGTTGCCTTGGAGATCTTAGGTCAGTAGGAAGTGAAACACCCTGTTCTTTCAAGCAGTGGAGATGCCTTTCTGGAGAGGGAGGGGCAGGCTGCCCCCTTCTGCCCCATGGACCCAGACTCAGCCCTTTCTCGGCCCGCAGCTGAGACGGTGCCCCTCTGGGCACTGCCACCAACTCTGTCTCTGGTTGGAGCCCAGGCTCTTCTCCTCTCCAGCTTGACCATGTTTTCAGAAGCTGGGGCTGGGGGCTGGTGGTGGAGTCTCCCCTCTAGCCTGGGTTCTGCTACAGTTGGGGTAGGGAGAGGGGAAGGGACACGAGGCTCCTGACAGGCCTCAGTCAGGGAATCCCAGGGCTACCATCATAGCCTATGGAGACAGGTGCTCAGTGTGGCCCTGCATGAGGCCTAGGGGTCTGCTGCAACTGGCTTAAAATTACCAGGTAATACACCAGGTGTGGTGGCTATGCCTATAATCCCAGCACTCTCGAGGCTGAGGCAGGAGGATCATTGCAAGTGTGAGACCAGCCTAGGCTATGAAGTGAACTCAAGGCCAGCCTGAACTGCATAGTGACACCATCTCAAAAAGGGGGAAAAAAAAGAAGTGGGGGGGATAGGGAGATAACTCCACGGCACAAGTGCCTGCCTGGCAAGTGCAAGATCGTGAGTTTGAACCATGGTCCCTCCCCAACAAAAAAAAAAGATTCTTAGGTGGTGAGCAGGAGTCCCTGAGCCTTACCTTGCGCTAGAGTCCCTGCACATTATACAGCCAGCCCTGCACACAGCCAAGTCTGTCGTGGCATCAAACCAGATTATACTCAGTCCCCCACACTTCCTGGGTCCCCCAAAGATTGAAGCTTCTGGAGTCTCCAGCTGGTCACAGAACCCTGTGGCTCAGCCAAGCTCCAACTGGGAACGAAAACGGTATGCTCCTGCCTGCCAGCGCAGCCTCGGTTCCTCCCAGCGTCTCTGGGGCTGGCAAGAGGTAAGGGAGACGTCGTGCTCCCCTCAGGGTCCCTTCTCCCCATCTTCTTTGCTGTTTACTTGGGGAGGCAAGAGTTGAATGGATTCTGACTGGTCCATCAAGCCCTTCACTGGGAAGGGGTCTGAGACCAACTGCTGTGCCAACTGATCAAGACAGTGGGGGGTATAACAGCCAAGAACCCCACACAAGCCCAGCACGGTGGTACCCGGCTATAATACCAGTGCTCAAGAGGCTGAGGCAGGAGGACTGCTGTGCATTCAAGGCCAGCCTGGAATACACTGTGAGATGTACACCTCCAAGAAAAGCTAGGGCCGCATTCTTTCTTCTGCAGAGGCTTCTCTGGCTGAGCTGGGATGGAGGCACAGTACACAGAGGCAGCAGCTCATGTTCTTGCTGCTCTTCCTGCCTCCCAGCCTGGGGCACAGGGAGGAGGAGGCAGAGCCAGGGGTCAGTGCTGGCCCATGCGCCCTGGCCTGTGTAGCTTTGGGGAGACCCAAGTGCCTGAGGAACCAGGGAGCTTCAGAGGCCTTGAAGCTAAGTGGAGCTCACACCCTCTCTGCCGGGATTCAGGTCTTAGGCTGCAGTGCTGCCCTGGGAGCCAAGTCAGTTCCTGTAGCACACACCTGTGCTCGCCGCGAGTCGCAGGACAAGATTTTCCCAGCTCCTCTGAGTCGGAGGTCTTTGTCTACAGAAAGTGCAGTGGCAACTGGGAAGGGGACGCCATGCTGGGAAACGGTGACCAGCAGGCTCTGGGAGCAGAGTACACGCTGGTTCCCGTGCTTTAATGCTCTCACCCGAAAGTGGGGCCCACAGGGCAGACTGGGGTGTCAGGTTATGTCTATGGCCTCTGGACTTTCTGCAGGACAGAACGGCACCACCCTGCCTTACCCAGGTGGCAACATGGTCCCCAACCTGCCCATTCGTGGCCCTCCCCAAAAGCCTCCTGCCTACCAGATCAGGGTCACAGCCACTGAGAACAATACTGGATGGGCCAACCAGCAGGGACAGGGGTATGTGGGGCCCTGTCTTCCCCAAACTGGGCCACTGTGGGCCTTTCATCTCCTGCCTTCCTCTCTAGGCCACTCCTTTGGTCCAAAGCCGGCCCTTGCTCTTCCCAACCCAACAGCCCCAGTGCGGCAATTACTGCGCTAATTAGGAGGCTTTGATCATCTTTAGAAATGGCCACATAGGGCAGGGAGGCTGCCAAGCAATTAGGGCCAGTGAGGCTGGAAGCACAGGGCCTTCCTCGGGACTGGGGTTGCTGAGGACCCCCAGATACCCCCTACTCGCCTCCCCCCAAGAGTGCTCCCAACATAGCTGCAGACTACTGGGGGGCACAGGCAGATAAGGATCCCCCAGCCCCAGCCCCCAGCCCCCCTCTGCCTGGCCTTGAGCCCAACCGTCAGCTCCTCTTCCCTGTCCAGGCCTCTTTGATGGAGCCGCAAGAACAAGGGCTCCTTTGACACAAGGGGGGCTCAGAGCGGGGCTATGGGACTTCAAAGGTGAGGGTCGAGCCCACTACCTCATTTCCTACCCGACCCCAACCCTGGCCCCCTCCCGCGCACCCCTCGTCCTCTATATAGCCCCTGCCACCCCACTCTCTTGGGCCTCCTAGTGGGTAGAGGCCAGGTGAGCTGCAGCCCAGGCAAGTGGGACTTTAGATGCAGGAAAACAGGGTCACTTCATGCCCAGGGGCAGAAGAGCAGCAAGAGGCAGGCACGAGAGGGTAAGCACTGCCGGCGTGGCCCCGGAGGAGAGGAGACGGGCCTCCTCACCACCATGCTGCTGGCTGCACTGCTGCCTCTGCTCCTGCCCCTCCTGCGGCCCTGGGCTGCCCACGCACACCCCCTGTACATGCGCCTCCCCCCCAATACCCTGCAAGGTGAGCCAGGCTGGTATCAGGCAGGAGGAGCTTATGGGATGTGGGGGCAGGGAAGGAACAGGGGCTTGTCACTCCCCGACCTGTGGCCCTTTCTGCCCACCTGCTGGTGAAGGCGCCAGGAACTTGGTATGGGAAGGAGAGGAGGGGCAGCTGCTGACAAGGCACATAGAGCTGGTCAGCCCTGCTGAGGGCTTTTCGAGAAGGTCAGAGTGGCTGGCAGGTGGGGGCTACAGGTGGGCACCTCGCTCGGTCACTTTGTGTCAACAGGCTTGGACTCTAGGATGTCTGGATGGTAGGGCAATGTTTTCCTTCTGAAGTGTTTTGTTTTTGTTTCGTTTGCAGTACTGAGTTCAGGGCCTTTGCGTAAACACATTTTGTGTTTTGTTTGTTTGTTTGTTTGTTTGTTTGTTTTTTGAGACAAGATTTCTCTAAATTGCTAAGCTGTCCAGGTTGGAGTGGAACTGGAGATCCTCCTGCCCCAGCCTTCTAGAGTGTTGGGATTGCAGATATACATCTGCTATATCTGGCTTCTGTTTTTTTAGGAAAGCTGCTCTGCAGAGATTCTGAATCTGGGATCATCTGTTCTGGGGGTTGGGCCTGGGGCCCCAGGGTGCTCTTGGTGCCCAGCCTCCTTCCCTACAGCCTCCCAAAGCAAGACTTGGAGCTAGTCCAGGAAGTTGGACTGAGGGTCTTGCCAACCTCGAATGCTTTATGTCCCATGTCCCAGCAGTTCTGTCGGCCCAGGGGACCCAGGCCCTGCAGGCCACCAAGAGGAATGCGCTATGGGCAGTGAAGCGAGCGGCCATGGAGCTCCAGCTCAGACTGCATGAGTGTCAAGGTCTGGACTGACATCCCACCCCAGTCATTGGACTCCCCCTCCCCATACCCTTGGACAGTCCCTGGGTTCCAGGCCTTCAGACTCCATACCCCCTGGGACATAGATGGGAGGGGCCTGCCCCTGTGAAGGCTGTGCAGTGGCCCCAGCCTGGCCCAAGGCTGAATGCCTGCCAGGGGGTGGGGTGTAGGGGAGAGGGTAGAAGGTGGCAGTGACACTGAAAGTGCTGTTTTTCAGCAGGACCTGGACACCCCACTCCTCAAGCCCAGCTCCTTCAGGGCCCACCTGAGCCAGGTGAGGTGAAAAAGGTCGATGGGGCAGGTGGGCCTGGAAGTGGCTAGGACTTGTTCCCTCAACGCCGCCTCTGCCACTTCAGGGCCTTGTGGCGAAAGGCAGCCCTTTGCTGCCAATGTGACCCAGGTTCACGGCCGCATCGTGGGGGGCAGCACAGCCCCGCCTGGGGCTTGGCCTTGGCTGGTGCGGCTGCAGCTTAGCGGGCAGCCTCTGTGCGGCGGCGTCCTGGTGGCGGCCTCCTGGGTGCTCACAGCGGCGCACTGCTTCGTGGGGTATGTCCACTCCTGAGTGTAGGCCTGCCCGCGTCCCCAAGACACCTGCCATGGAAGCACCCGGTCTTTGCTGCCCCCTGGCGGAAACCGCGCCCGACCTCCAGTCCTCCACGCTCACTTAGGCTGCTGTGCCCGCCCCAGGGCAGCCCTTCTCCGACCTGCCCTCCCCGCGTCCCGGCAAGGCACGGGTTCCCTAGGGGATGTGGGTGCGCTCCCCAGGGACCTATGCTCCAGGAGCATTGTGCGCATCACCGGCCACTCGCCCCGCAGCGCCTCCAATGAGCTCCTGTGGACTGTGGTGCTGGCCCAGGGGCCCCAGGGGGAACCGGCGGAGGAGGTGTTGGTGAATCGCATCCTGCCCCACCCCAAGGTGAGAGGCAAACCCAGGCCCGCAGAGCTGAGGCCAGCACCCCAAACTCAGCCCCTGACCTTGCTCTGTCCCCACCGCAGTTCGACCCGCAGACTTTCCACAGTGACCTGGCTCTCGTGCAGCTGCGGACACCTGTGAGCCCAGCGGGGTCCGCGCGCCCTGTGTGTCTGCCCCAGGCGTCCCAGGAGCCTCCTGCCGGCACTCCCTGCGCCATCGCAGGCTGGGGGGCTCTCTTCGAAGGTACTGGGGGACCTTGCACGAGCGGAGGAAGATTGAGGGGCCGAGGAGATAGTTTGGAGAGGTTGAAGTGTAAGGACCAGCGAAAAGGGGGCCGGATCTTACAAAGAGGCAGGGTGGCAGAAGAGAAGCCTGAAGGCGGGCACCCCGCCCAACCCGACCCCCTTTTCTCCCCTGCAGATGGGCCTGAATCTGAGGCAGTGAGAGAGGCCCGCGTTCCGCTGCTCAGCTCTGATACCTGCCAAAGGGCCCTTGGGCCCGGGCTGCGTCCCAGCTCCATGCTCTGCGCAGGTTACCTGGCGGGGGGCATCGACTCGTGCCAGGTAGGCGCGGGAACCGCGTGGGGAACCGTCGGGCTGTTCTCTCCCTGGGTCTGACTGTCCTTCAGTTTGTGTTAGCTACTGTGTCCTCCTGACTAACTTGGGGACATGTGGCAACCTCAGATCCGCCACCTAGAAGCCCTTCTGAGGCTTTTTGGCTACTCCCCTCGCGAAGGCCGGCAGGGGGTGTCATTACCGCTCTTGTCCCGGTGGGCTCGGAGCTTCAGCGTCCTTATCTGCTCTCCTGCCCCTCTCTCTCTCTCTCGGTTCCTGTGGGGTAGGGCGACTCTGGAGGCCCCCTCACCTGTTCTGAGCCTGGTCCCCACCCCAGGGAGGTCCTCTTTGGAGTCACCTCCTGGGGGGACGGCTGCGGGGAGCCAGGGAAGCCAGGGGTCTACACCCGAGTGGCTGTGTTCAAAGACTGGCTTCAGGAGCAGATGAGCGGTAAGCGCCTCCTTTCGCGTGCCCTCTTCTCCGCGTGCCCTCGTAGTTCTGTGTCCCCACGCCACGTGGTCCCTAGTTCCCTTCCAGGGGAGGGCTGCGGGGACCAGAGCTCCAAACAGGGCGTGAACTGGACCCTGGCTCGCCCTCAGCGGACCCTTCCACGCGCGAGCCCAGCTGCATGGAGCTTCTGGCCGGAGACCCTCCCGAGGAAAACCCAGCCGACCCCGCGCGGCTCTGCGCCTTCTATGCGCGCCGCTGCCCGCTGCCGGAAGGCGCCTGCGCGCGCTTAGCCCGCCAGCAGTGCCTGCAGCGCTGGCGCCGGTGTGGTGCGTCCCGGGACCCGGGGGTGGGGAGGGGATCCCTGGTCGTCCCCCAGCTCGCTCAGGCCCTCGCCTTGCCCTGCAGAGCTGCGCTCGCTGGCTCACAAGCTGCTGGACCTGCTGAGGGGCGCGCAGGAGCTGCCCGGCGTGCGCCCAGGGCTGCGACGCGGAGCCCTAGCTCTGGCCCGCCCCGCCCCGTCGCCGCGGGAGCCCCCAGAGTCTGCAGCCCGCGAGCAGCGGCTGAACTCAGGTACCCCCGAGTTCCCGGGCTCGCCCAGCCCTGGTCCGAACCCTTGGCTTCCCCAAACCCTGCGTCTTCCCAGGACCGCGGGCTGCGAGAGCGCGATTCCAGAAGCGGAGGCCAGAACCCCGCGGGATCACGAACGGTAACGACCCCCACTGCGGGCCATAGGGAGAAATGTAGCCTAGCGGCCAGCTGAGGCCGAGGCTTGGGGGCGGGGCTCTGTGCTAGAAAGGGCCACCCACGGGACAACAGGCTACACCCGCTCTCGCCCTTCTCCTGGTATAGTGGCAAGCTTTGGGAGAGACTTGGGTCTGTGGGCGCCCCTCGGTGTCAAACACTAGACCTTGTGTTACTACGTAGCCCCTCAGAGTCTCAGTTTCCTCATCTGCAGCATGCACCGTGTCTGCCCTGGAAGGTTGTCCCGGGTTTGCGGTGGGAGGCCCGACCGCAGCTCTCTGTGATTTGGGGGCCTTTCCCCTTCCTGAAGGCTGCCCTGGGCTGGAGCCCCTGCGACAGAAGTTGGCCGCCCTTCAGGGTTCCCATGCCTGGATCCTTCAGGTCCCTTCCGAGCAGCTAGCCATGAACTTCCAGGAGGTGGGGACCCAGCTCCCAAACTTTCCCCACGGCGCGGGGGTGGGGGGTGGGGGGGTGGGGGAGGGAAAAGAAGCAGAGAACCCCCCACCCCCCCGCCCTCGCGCCAGCAGGAGCACCTGCTCTCCTCAGGCTGGGTAAGAGCAGGGATCCAAGGAAAAGGGACCAGGGGAGTAGGGGGCTTCTGTGGGTGATGGGGCCCAGGCAGGGGTGGAGGGGAGGCAGGCAGAGGGAAATGAATGCGCCTGGAGACCATAGTGTTCAGTGAAATATGTCAGACACACGAGCTTAAACAATGCAGGCTTTCCCTATGTAAGAAGATCAAAATATGGTACAAGTGAATTAAGAGCAAAATAAAAGATGGATAATAGGAAACGGAGGCAAGACTTTTGCAAAGAGGAAGGGTGAGCAGTGAAGAGAAGGGGAGAGACTGCAAACATATACTAAGAATAAAAATTGAAGTGTTTAAAAAGAAAGGGTCTGGGGTGTCCACATTAGTTTTGTGGTGGGAGAGTCAGGGCTAGGTGAGTTTCTGGGGTCAGGGAGGAAGGAGTTGACTCCAGGAGTTCCACTGGAGAGTGGCTTCTGAGCCCCTGACTCCCTTCTCTGCAGGTGTTGGCTGACTTGAGCTCCAAGACACTGACAGGCCTCTTCAGAGCCTGGGTGCGAGCAGGCCTGGGGGGCCACCGTGTGGTCTTCAGTGGCCTGGTGGGCCTGGAGCCGGCCACACTGGCCCGCAGCCTCCCACGGCTGCTGGCACAGGCCCTGCAAGCCTTCCGCTCAGCTGCCCTGGCCAAAGGCCAGCCCTAGGAGCTGGGAGAGGGGTGAAGAGGGTTGCCCCAGGCCAGCCGCCATAGAGGGCACCCACCACTCCCAGGAGCTAGGAGGCTGGTATGTATGACATGTCACTGTCCCCAAGGACCTGCACCTGTTGGTGGGTCAGGGTCCTGTGTCATCCCAGGTGTGTGATCAGAGACTCACAGCTGCTTTAATAAATGCTATTTATAAGCCACAGAGACTCGTGCTTCCTTGGAACGCAGAAAGGGGTGGGTGAACATCTCCTCGGCTGGGGGGCAGTCACCAGAGGCAGTTGGCAGAGGTCACTGAGGTCTCTGGGGTGGGGACAGCCCCATCAGAGCACATCCGCTGCCTCAGAGAAGGGGCAGCAGCTGGCCTGCCTGTCACCACCCACTGTGGCTGACCAGCACCCCTCCCTCCCTGCTGCCCAACTGGCCCAGGATCTCTGGCGCCCTGCTGGCTGTCCCCACCCCCTCATCACCTTCCCAGAGAGTCAGATTGCGTTTCCGGCCCTTCTCCTCTTGGTCCCTCCACCCCCACCCGCACCTGTCCCCTCTCCCACCCACCCTCAGTCCCAGGCCTGCAGACGGGAGGGGTGGACACAGGACCTGGTCCTCAGCTGTCTGGTAGGATGGAGGGCCCTTTTCTGGCGCTGGGGCTACTGGCTGCCCTGGTTGTGAGCGGTAAGGGCAGACATCACTCCCATTTGTGGGGATCCTCATTCACCCTGGACCCCCTACTGCATGACCTCCTCCCTGGGTTAATGCCCAACTCCCCAGTCCCACTCAGGCACCTCTGCCTGCCCCACTGGCTCAGGGCTGCTCCATCCCACACTCCCCAGGCGGCTGGGCCCTAAACCAGGAGGAGCGGCTGATCCGGCACCTGTTTGAGGAGAGAGGCTACAACAAGGAGCTGCGGCCCGTGGCCCGCAAAGAGGACAGTGTGGGCATCACACTGGCCCTCACCCTCTCCAACCTCATCTCCCTGGTGAGCTGCCCCTGCCGAGCTGGGCTGGGCAGGGACAGGGTCAGCTTCTCTGGGACTAGGCGCCCTGGTAGCCTCCTTCCTGAGAATCCTGCTCTGGGCTCTGCTCTGCAAAGCCCCTGGCACTGGAAGGCCTCCTGCACCCAGCCATGCCACTGTCCCTCCAGCTTCAGGTATGGGATGTAGCCCAACATCCCATACTGGGCCACCTCCATGCCACACCTCAGCGGCAGTCTGCCTGCCCTCCTTGGTGGTCGCCATTGCCCTGCTGCCCATGGGTCCCTGTGGTGCCAGCTGGATGAGGTGCCCAGTAGGTGAGGGGAAGAATAGGGGCGTTCCCTGGCCAGCCCTGCTGTCTGCTTGCAGAAAGAAGTCGAGGAGACGCTCACCACCAACGTCTGGATAGAGCACGTAAGAAGCCCCAGGCGCGGGTGGACGGGTGCCAGCCCCAGCTCCCGGTGCTCTCATCCCCTTGGGGAGCCCCAGCCCCCCTTGATGCTGCCCTCTAGGAGGTGAAGCTCTTTCCCCAAAGGCCCTCAGGCCAAGCCACCCTTTTTCCCACCTAGTCTGCTAGGTGATTTTAAGAGGATTAGGGCTGAGCTGAGGGAAAATTGTCACTTCATCCTGATTTTCATCAGGAGGCACTCTTCTAATAAAAGTTTCGGAAATGTCAGAAGTTCATAAGATAGACACGGATCTTCTCTCCACATGGAAGTGATGCTCCCGCGGTGGGCAGCCTGCAGCCTGCACAGCTGTCCCTGGCAGACCTGAGTCCCCTGTCTCTCCCTGTCTCCCCACAGCTCTTCAATCACAGCTCTCAGGCCCTGCTCAGCCTTCCCCTGGGAAGTGGGAGCCCTGGGGGAGGCTGGGCAGCCATGGGGCCTCCTGCTCAGTGCTCTGGGCCTTCCAGGGCTGGGTGGACAGCCGGCTGCAGTGGAACGCCAGCGAGTTTGGAAACATCAGCGTACTGCGCCTGCCCTCTGACATGGTGTGGCTCCCGGAAATTGTGCTGGAGAACAAGTTGAGTGCAGCCCCACTAGCCTGTCCTCAGGGGTCTCCGCCTCCCCTACAGCCCACCTCCCACTGCTGCACCTCCCTAACCCTGCCTGCTTCCATTTCTGGCTGGCCAGTGCTCACAGTGGTCCTTGTTCCTGTCCCCCAGCAATGACGGCTCCTTCCAGATTTCCTTCTCCTGCAACGTGCTTGTCTATGACTCTGGCTACGTGTACTGGCTGCCACCCGCCATCTTCCGCTCTTCTTGTCCAATCTCAGTCACCTACTTCCCCTTTGACTGGCAGAACTGCTCCCTCAAATTCAGGTGAACCCCATCTTCCAGCCACCTGCACACACACCCCCACACCCCCACCCCACCCCGCCACAGCCACCTCTGGCAGAAGCCTCAGCTGCTCCTGCTCAGGGCCGCCTCTTCCCATGGTCTCCATGTCCTCTGCTGGTGGCCAAAGGTCACTTCTGCCCACTGCTGTCCCCAGCTCACTCAAGTACACAGCCAAGGAGATCACGCTGAGCCTGAAGCAGGAAGAGGAAGCCGGCCGTGCCTACCGGGTGGAGTGGATCATCATTGACCCCGAGGGCTTCACAGGTGCCCCTGGGGGCAGGCGGGCCCCTGGAACACACAGGGATGCAGCACAGTGACACCTCCCAGACATTTAGCATAGGCCGAAGGTGCCCCAAGGCCATCCTGGGTGTGAGCAGCACTCCTGGGCCTGCCTAAGCCAGAAGACCAGAGGGACAAAGGGGGTGGCTGAGGCAGGGGCTGTGCCACCCTATGAATGTGGCACCTCTGTACCCTGTCTGTGACCAGCCACACCACTCAGCCCTGCTGGTCTCTGTGCTGGGACATTACAGACATCATTATCCCAACACCAAGGCAGGAAAGGGACAGGGCAATTAAAATCAGCTTAGCTTTTTTAAATTTTATTTTTATTTTTTATTTGGAAAGACATACTTAATAACTGAGAACCTCTTTAAAATTATAATTCTTTCTTTTTTCTAAAAATTTTTTCTTTTTAGCCAGGCGTGGTGGTGCATGCCTATAATCCCAGCATTTGGGAGGCTGAGGCAGGAGGATCAATGTGAGTTCGAGACCAGCCTGGGCTACAAAAGTGAGCTCAAGGCCCGCCTGAAGTGCATAGTGAGACCCTGTCTCAAAAAGACAAAATAATAATAATAATAATAATAATACTCTTTTTTAGTCTGTCTTCTCAACCAGCACCTAACCTATTTTTGTCTTGTAACATCATTTGAGCCAACACCCACTCCTTATTTAGACCCTATATAGCCTGAACTTCTATTTTTTCCAAAGAGAGAGGAAACAAAAAGCCAAGAGCGAGGCACACACCTGCAATCCCAGCACTTGGCGGCTGAGACAGGCGGTCGCAGGGTTCAAGGCCACTCAAGGCCTGAGCTAGAGTGAGACCTTGTCTCACAAAACAAAGTGGAAACCAGAGAGAGAGAGAGATGGACAGACGGAGAAAGAGACAGATAGGAACAACAGAGGAAAAGAGAAGGGGGAGGGAAGAAGGGAAGAAGAGAGAGAGAAAGACAGACAGGGAGGGAGGGAGAGGGAAAGAGAGAGACGGAGGGAGGCAGGAGGGAGTGAGGGAGAGACAGAGACAAATAGAGGTAGAGAAAGAGAAAGGGACAGACAGAGAGACAGAAAGGGAGAGACAGACAGAGGGAGAGAGGGGAGGGAGGGAGACAGAGAAGAAGAGAGAGACAGAGATAGGGACACAGAGAGACAAAGATGGAGAGAGGAAGAGGGAGAGAAACAAAGGGAAAGAGACAGACAGACAGAGGGACAGAGAGAGAGACAGAAAGGAAATCAATCAGAGGAAGCCCTCCTCCACCCACCCACCCACACAGAAAACCCCAGCCCAACCCCAGGCAACCCCAGACAGAGCCCCAAGCCCTTTCTGCACCTACGCTGAGGACCCTGCTAGCTCTGCCCCAGCCTTGGCCTGAGCCCCCACCATGCCACCCTTGTGCTACCCACAGAGAATGGGGAGTGGGAGATTGTTCACAGGCCAGCCAGGGTCAATGTGGACCCCAGCGTCCCGTTGGACAGCATGGGTCACCAGGATGTCACCTTCTACCTCATCATCCGCCGCAAGCCGCTCTTCTATGTCATCAACATCCTGGTACCCTGCGTGCTCATCTCCTTCATGGTCAACCTGGTCTTCTACCTACCAGCCGACAGTGAGTGGGGCCCTCCTTTCTGGTCCCACAGCCCAGCTGAGCCCACAAGGGGGCATGCTGCAGCCCTGACCCCGCTTGTCCTTGGGGGTGCAGGAGGCTCCTGCCTGGAATGGGGCCTGTGGCCAGTGGCTGGGGGGGTCCTGCCTAGCAGCACCCCCAGTGGACAGAGCAGGGTCCCTTTGGGTGCCTATGAGGCCTTCCCAGGGGCCCAGGAGAATAGCTGCACCATCCTCCTGCCAGGCCATAGCCTGCCATTGTTACCTCTGCAAGGCCAAGGCTGTTGCCATCAGCTGTTGGCCCAGTGGTTGGCTAGGGGCCTTTTGGGTACTACAGCCTGAGGATAGTCAGCCTGGGCTCCAGAGAGGCCAATCCACAATATCAGGGCTACAGAGGCCACCCAGCCCCTGCAGGAGGCAGGCTAGGCAGAGACCACTAAATTGGGTGGGACAGGGTGGGGTCGGCAGAGCTTTTCAGGGCAGACAGGAGGCCCAGTGCGAAAGTTCAGATGGGCACTGGGGGCAGCGCTGGGCTGGCATCTGTGGGTAAGAGGTGCGTGTTGGATGCTATGCAGACACAGCAGGAAGTGAACCCCACAGATCTGTGCTTCAGAAGGACACGAGTAGCAGAACGTGGGCCACTGTGACAGTCAGGGTACACGGAGCACTTACCCAGTGTCAGGCAGGAAGAGGTGTGCTGAGCTCACACGCTGGCGCTACACTGAACAGTTGGGAAGACAGGCAGGGAGGTGAGGCCACCTGTCTAAGGTCGCCCAACTGGTTAGTGGCAGACCAGGATTTGAACCCAGGCTCTCCAGGGCTGTGGCCTAGGATCTTATCAGGACACCATGGTGTTGGGAGCAGTCATGGCAGGGCTGCAGCAGGGCAGCCTGTAGGCCTGAGGTCTGAGTGAACAGCGAAGTCTGGCCTCCTCAGGCGGTGAGAAGACATCAGTGGCCATCTCCGTGCTGCTGGCCCAGTCCGTCTTCCTGCTGCTCATCTCCAAGCGGCTGCCCGCCACCTCCTTCGCCATCCCCCTCATTGGCAAGTGAGTGCCATCCACGTGGCCACGCCCCGTGCCCAGCCCGCCCCAGCTCCAGGCTGAGTGTCACCCCCAGGTTCCTGCTCTTCGGCATGGTGCTAGTGGCGATGGTGGTGGTGATCTGCGTCATCATCCTCAACATCCATTTCCGGACACCCAGCACCCACGTGCTGTCCGAGGGGGTCAAGAAGGTGAGCACGAAGCCAGGGGTCCTGCAGCAGGCTCTGCACTCTGAGAGGCTGAGGTGGGAGGACAGCAAGGTCGAATGCAGTTGGAGCAACTCAGTTATCTAGTAAAACCCCATCTGAAAACAAAAGAGCAGAAGATGTTCTGAGTATGCTTATTCTTCTGTGAGCTCATGACATTGCAGGTAAAAGTGGGAAGGACTGGCCATGGCAGGGGCTTACCTCGCATGAGCGAGGCCCTGGGTTCCAGCCCCAGGATTAAACATAAAAATAAAACAGGAAGAACTGAAAAAGTGGCCAGGTGACCAGGACACGGTGTCCCTGGCCTCTTGGCATCACAGGGGCAGTGGCTGTTCTGGGTCTGCAGAAGTAGTTTTGTGGCTCTCTTGTCTTCAAGCACCTAGAGGAGAGAATTCAGGGCTTGGGCATGGGCGTCACTCTTGTTCTTTGATTTTATTTTCAATGACATTACTAACTTCTGCTCAGTGGAGTGAGGACAAGGAGTTAGAAACAACCTAAGCATCTATTGGTGGGGGGTGGGGAGCGGGTGGCAGGGTCAGATGGAAATGGTTGTGGTCAGCAGGAGCTGAGTCCTAGACACGAGGGTATATAAAGACCACCCCACATTTCTCACATTCCCGTGGCTGCTGAAGATCTTCCTGGAGACCCTTCCCACACTCCTGCACATGTCTCGGCCGGCAGAGGAGGAACCCAGCCCTGGGACCTTAATCCGGAGAAGCAGCTCCCTGGGATACATTTCCAAGGCAGAGGAGTATTTCTCGCTCAAGTCCCGCAGTGACCTCATGTTTGAGAAACAGTCAGAGCGACACGGGCTGGCCCGGCGCCTCACCACTGCACGTAGGTCCCTGGTGGCTTCAGGGCATGGCCCACAATTGGAGGGGGGAGGCTTCACAACCCACTCTGGCCTGTGTCCCCAGGCCAGCCCCCAGCAAGTTCTGAGCAGGCCCAGCAGGAACTCTTCAATGAGCTGAAGCCAGCAGTGGATGAGGCCAACTTCATTGTCAACCACATGAGGGACCAGAACAATTACAATGATGTGAGTGGCCAAGGGGTTTTCACGGACAGGCGTTCAAGCTGTGTGCTGAGGGAGTGTCGCCCGTCTTACAGGTCCACTTACACACACCCGCCAGCTTACATGGGGTAGCTCATGGCCCGTGCAGGTTTCCAGGTGTGTGTTCTCTCAGACACACACTCAGTGAGACACGGGCTCCCGGCCCCATCCTCTTGCCATCCCATCTTGTCCCAGCTGCCAGTCATTTCTGCCCCTGCCCAGTTCCATGTCTGCTACTTCAGACAGAGTAGATGTCTAAAATGAGACCATGGCAGCTGTTCACAGTCACACAACCTTGAATTGTCTCCAGAGCAAAAGCCACCTATGGGTGGCACTTGAAGGTGGGGAGGGCCCAGCCAGGGTTGGGGCTGAGGACAGGGCCCCCCGTAGCCTGTAGTTTCCTCCTCTGCAGACACGATGGCCTGCCCTGCTGCTGGCCACAGGGCCTGGGTCTTGCTGGGGACAAGGCCAGCAAGCCCTGTCCCAGCCTGTCTGCTGCCAACCGAGGCGGAGGCAGCTCCCATGGACACAGAGAGGCCGGGCCACTCCTCCTCAGCTTGGCCCGGGGTGCAGTGCTGGCCTGCACCAAGACCCCCTCATCCCTTCCTCCAGGAGAAGGACAGCTGGAATCAGGTGGCCCGGACAGTGGACCGCCTGTGCCTGTTCGTCGTGACGCCTGTCATGGTGGTGGGCACAGCCTGGATCTTTCTGCAGGGTGTCTACAACCAGCCCCCACCCCAGCCTTTCCCCGGGGATCCCTTCTCCTATGACGAGCGGGACCGGCGCTTCATCTAGCCGCAGGAATGGCGCGCCTGGGAGAGCAGCTCTTGGGGGAGGCTGGTACTCATCCCTAAGCTGGGTGATATATACCTGTCATCCCAGCACTTGAGAGGCTGAGTCAGGAGGATCACTTCGAGTTCAAGGCCAGCCTGAGCTATGTAGAAACCCCGTCTCAAAACAAACAAGAAGTCCCATAGCCCCAGTCTCACTCATTCTCATGCACATCAATTGGATCTGACACCAGAGAAGCTGGGATGTATGGCGAGCAGCCACATGTGTCAATGTTGAGGTGACCCCTCCTCAAAGGGCCACCATGGGAGATCCCAGTCCCACAAAAGTCCCTAAGCTGGAACTGTCCTGCAAGGCTACTCCTGGATTCCAGACCCTTAGAAACTGTGTGAGAAAATAAATATTTCGTTTTAATGACAGGGATTGGGGCAATTCGCTATGCTAGTAGTGGGCACTTGGGTGAGCCACAACCCATTCACTGGCGCCTGTTTTCTCATCTGTGAGATGTGAGGGGTACATTTTCCTGGGGTGTTGTGGACATCGAATTTGGAGCCAGGCATGGTGATCCACAGGCTCACTGTCTCCATGGCTCTGCCCATTTTCCTCAGAGGGCCTGGATGGCCTTGTTCATTTGGCGAGTGGCCGGGGACGTTTTTCATTTTCTGGCCCCCACCTTGCAGCCTCCCAAGACCCGAGAATCAGGACTGGCCACGTCAAGCACGGCTGCCCTGCCTCATGGTCGTGCCATGGAGGCAGGTCTCGGCGGGTCCACTGCCGTTTCTCTGGGCCCTCTTGTCCTGGCCTGTCCTGAAGTCGAATGCACTCCCAGGGGAAGCCTCCCTCATAGGAGCCCAGAGCAGGCATCCTATAGACAGTCCCTCCAGAGCAGCAGGGCTGTCACCCTTCCTCAATGGTCAACGAATCCATTAGGAGTGCCCTGGGCTGCAAGGAACAGAGGTCACAATAAGCCATAGCCATGAAACTAAGGTCTCCTTTCTTCTCATGCGGCTAGAATCAGAGACAGTGGTGGCTGCGTTTTCTCAGCTGTATAGCAGCAGCTTAGAGGGACCCAGGCTGTTGGTTGCCTCAGCAGCACATAAGCCTGCTTCCTCCTGCTTTGTTGCCTCAGGTTGCAAAACGACTGCCACAGGGCCAACCTTTACATGTATGTTCTGGCGAAAAGAGGGCTGGGCATTTCTTACCCCTTTTATAAGAAGCAAAGCTTTTCTACGAAAACTCATAGCAAATCATTGGTCAAAACACCACAGGGCTGCCTCTGTGTGCAGGAAAGCCTGGGAAATAAGTAGGGTTAGCCCTGCAAATCCGTGGGCTCAGCCTCTGGATTCAGTCAGCCACAGACTGAAAATATTTGGGAGACAAAAATGTGTACTGTGCGTATACAGACTTTTTTTCTAGTCACTGTCTTCAAAACAACATAGCATAGGAAAGATTTGTACAGCACTTGCACTGTTAGGTATCACACGTAACCAAGAGATTAGGGGAGGGTCACACAGGTGGTGTGTAAGAAACAGTACTATAGCACTTTTCTGTTGTGTTGTGTCATCTCGCCATGGAGCTCAGGCTGGCCTTGAACTTACTATGTAACCCAGGCTGGCCTCAAACTCCTGGCCATCCTCTTTGCTCAGCTTCGCAGTGTTGGGGTGACAGGCATGCTCCATACTCCCTATTTCTATGCCATTTCACATAGGGGCCTTGGGCACTGGCAGACTCTGGTACTTGAGGGGGCCCCGGAATCACCCCTGTGGATACAGAGGACTGACTTGCTGAGATTTTCCAGATTCTGAACTAGCAAGTGGCAGAGGAGACGGGGCTGTCAGAGAATGAGTGACGGCCACAAACATTGTTGCTTCCTGGGCCCTCTCCTGCCACCTCACCACCCCCAGCAGTCCCCAGATTCACAGTGGCTCACCCTACCGTGGACACCAGGGCCTCTCAGCCCTTCCTGAACCTTCCACATAGGGAGGCACCATAATCTGACCAGAGGGGAAGGTGGTCATCTGGGGACCAACAGGACAGACAGAGGTGCGAGACTGTCTGGCCCTGTGCCCAGGTGGGGGATGAGTTTTGGCGAAGGCAGCTATGGGAAGACAACAAGGTGGAGAATTCGCTCTGAGGCGGAGGGTGCAGTGAGAGGCACAGGCTGGGGAGTCCAGGGTGAGTATGTTTCCCTGATGGCCACTCGGTGAGGCTCTGAAGGGGGGGGGGACTGTGACTGGTCCTGGGGCGGGTCTGACTGCGGTGACAGCCCACAAGCCACTGGATGTGGCAGCTGACTAGAGATGACAGGTGCTGTCCCTCCTGCTCCCCGCCCCCATCATGGACCCCTGGCCAGGCACAAGGGACTGGAACCCGGGCTTCGTTCTTGAGCCACCTTCCTTGTGTCTCCAGGGAGGGCCCAGCTTCTGGTTTGCAGATGCGATGGGCGGCGCATTGCTGGCATCACCTCGTCCCCGTGGAGCAGTTGGCATGTGTCTTGGTCCCTGACTCTTCCTTCTGGTACTGGGACCTGCTGACCCAAGGACCTGGAGCAGATGTGTCACAAGCAAGCAGCTGCAGCCAGGCCCCAGCACCAGCCTCTCTCTGCTACAAACTCCAGAGCAGATGGGGCTCAAGCCCAGCCCATCTTTGGCTTCAGGGTCTCCTCCTTCCCTTTGGGGGACATGACTTTGGCCCTGGTCCCCTTGTCTGCCTGCTCCCGTGAACAGCTGGGGTGTCCCTGGATCTCTGTAGCCTCGCACTTGGCATGCCACACAATGTGGAATGATGCTGTAAACACTGGGCCATCCAGAGTAGCCCTCGCTAGGTGGAGACGGGCTGGCCTTGCTGGAGTATCTCAGCCCCGAATTTCACAGCTTGGGGCCTGTGTGCCGTCTCAGGACCCAGGAAGATCTGACCTGGTCCCAAGGCTGCAGTGTTGAGGTCTTTGGGCTCACACATCTTTCCCATGGCCTATGAAGATGGCAGGCAGGTGGCAGAGGCATGACA
>PVKN010003693.1:0-36121 GCA_004027915.1 Capromys pilorides | reverse complement strand
AAAGTTTACAATGCAAGGTAAACCCCTTGTACCCAGATAAAAATCAGGGCCTGGCAATTCTAAGGGAAAGCCTCATGCCTATGTATCTTCCCAAGGACTGCTAAAGGCCCACAAGAGGCACATACCTGTAATTTTGGCATCCTGGGAGGCTGAAGCAGGAGGATCCCAAGTTCCAGCCCAGCCTAGCTTAGAGACGTAACAAGACTTCTTGTCTCCAAACTGGAAAAGGGCGATGGTTGTAGCACAGTGCAAGGCTCTGGATTCAATCCCTAGTTTTTTGTTTTGTTTTTTTTTTTTTTTGGTGGGGGAAGACTAACATCAAACAAGGTGCTCTTGACAGAATACTTGCCCATCAAGGCATCTCTACCAATGAGCTGATGCCAACATTGCCCCAGGCCTCTAGGACCAATGAACTTGGTCTCTAAGTAGCTTATGCAAATCTCCCCCCTTTTGCCTTTAAGCATTTTCCTTGCTTCCTGTTCCTCAGACATCTACGGGTAACTGGCAAGTGCCTTTCCATTGTGATGCTGTCAGTCTCCAATATCATTCTCAGGAGAATTTCTCCCTGATCATTATTTAGGTTGACACATGCTCTGACATATCTTTTTTTTATTTTGGTGCTTTTGCTCTTCATATTATATCTAAGACACCCTGCCTAATCCAAGGTCGTGAAGGTTTGAGGGTATTTTCTTTTAAGCATTTTAAAGTTTAGAACTTACACTTAGGTTTGTGATGCATTTTCTCTTAACTGTAATCCTTTAGTGCTTTGTGAACAAAGGCACAAATACTTGATTGAGCAATGGAATACAGAGGACATGAAATGCCCATGTAACTGGAATTCTGGGTTATTGCTGGGTAGTAATGGTGTATGTTTCTTCTGCTCCAACTCCCCTTGAAGTTGGAGCATGAAGAATGAAATCACTCAATCATGCCCGGATATATTTTGAAGCTTTGGTTTATATTAGCACTGTACAGCCCCTTGTCTCTGGCCCTAATTTGTGTTTCTATCTCTCCATCTGTAGGCTATTTTGATAATTTTCTATGTAGGCCAAATTCTTCCCTCTTAACCATCCCTTCCCCATGGAAATCACTTGCTTGTTAGTTCATTAGGGTCTGAACTTTGCAAGTGCAGAGACTACGCCTTTGACTTTCACCCCAAAACCTACAGGGCTGGCACAGTGGCTGGCATAGTGCCCGGCACACAGCAAGTGATCTGCACATTTTTGTGGTAAAAAAGACTGTATTCTCCTGATTGCTAAGCTCTGCACCTGGCCCAAAGCCACTTCCCAGTCTGCTGCCAGAACAATCTTGCAAGCGCTGCTCCAGTCATTTCCTACCTCACTCAAAAATCTTCAAGGATGCCCCTTGCCTTCCAAAAAGCCTGGGTCCTCACCTACCATTGGAGTCAGGGCTGTCTCTGGCTCTTCTGGTCCCCACTGCCCAAACGTTTAGCAGTTGCATGGCATTCTGGGGCAGGTCAGGCCTGGCAGGAGGTCTCAGCCTTGCCGTTCCTTTACTTGCTTGACAGAGGCTCATGAGTGACTTAGACCCTCTAATCCTTAGTTTTCTCCAACTCTAAGATAGGGGTGTCCCTGCTCACTTTGCAGAGAGGTTCTTGCAGAGTTTACGAATAACACATTTGTGCATCTGAAATATCCTAGGACCTGAAATATGAGAACAGTCCTTTCCTCTTGTCACAGAGTTGCCATACTGAATCCATAAAAATGTAGAAACTCGCTTTACTCTGAGTTTCCATCAATAAGGTTTTAGTAGAGCCTAAGTATTCTAATTTAATGGGCATCTTCTATTCCATGAGCCACCCCACAGTAACGCCCCCGTGCCATGCCTCAGTCTGCTCAGTAAGGGTTCCATAGTCAGCTTGAAGTGCCCTCCGCTCTGCCTTGTAAAGGCTGACACCTGCTTGAAGGCCAGGCTCAAAGACCATCTCTCTAGCAAGGGATTTTCTATCATCCTTAGATGGATATAATTGCTTCTTGTCTCCCTCTGCAAAGTGCAAAGAGCAGCTCAACCATGTGTCACTTAACACTTGTTTCCTGCTGCTCTCAGGAGGTGTGCCCTGTGTCTTATCTGCCCTTGAGGCAGGAAGCTTCCTGGATACCCAGGCTGTATCTCAAATACCACCTCACATTTTGTACTCAAGAGGTGCCCATTAGCTGTTTGTTAGCTGAATGAGTGATGTTCAATTGCTCTAGGTCAGAGCTACTTTCTAGTTTCATTGTCAGACTGGATTTTCTCTCCTAAAACCCTAGCATCAGTGGCAATGGGTATCACAGGCAAATTATGCTTTTAAAAATATTTCATTAGTATATGTTTACAATATATAATTAAAATATTCATTGAGGGGAACTGGTCCATTTAGATATCTCATAAACTATACGGCTTTCAAGAGACTTAATTTGAGACCTTACAAATATAGGAGAACGGGAGGAAACAATCACCTTTTCCATCTCTAGATAAGGAAATGAGAGTTTATTTGGAAAAGGAAGCAAAAAAGATTCAAGCTGGACAATCGCTGGTTATGAAATCAAATAATTATTACAGCTTTAAATGAAAACATCTCCATGTGACCCAACTTGGCTTTCCTTGTGCGCACAGCAGACGGATGTATTTCAGCATCTGTTTGAGTAGGTTTGTACTGAAAAGCAGAAAAATGAAATCTCCCAGGCTCCATTTGCCAAGGGATTTGCTCTCTTCTTTGTGTGTTCCAATTAATCCTAGAGTGGCTGAGGGCTGCCTGTTTGGTCTCTGGGTTTGGGCAAAAGAGAGAAATCTTTTCCAAAATAGCCAGTGAGATGGCTGGGCTCCCTGAGACAGGATTTGGGAGAGGACAAAGGAGCCGTGTGGGCGTTTTGTGAAGGGCGTCTGGACTGGGTGTCCTGTCATGTGGAAGCTGTGCGCTCCTGCCATTCGCACATCTCCCAGTAATCCTCTATTGATCGAGCTGGGCCTCCTTCCTGCCCCTTATGCTGTCCCTCCCTACAGCACTCTCTGAAGTTCAGTCCCTCTTTCACTGCTCTAATTCAACTGCTTCTAATTGGATGCTCCTCCTGGCTAATGGCTTCTGCCCAACTGTAGGGCTGACATTTACTTACTTGATTTCCACCCCTCCCTCTGTTCTCTGGCCTCCTTTGTGAGCAGAGCTTAAATGAGGCAGGATTTCAGATCCAGCCCCTTTTTGTATTTCAGCTGGGGCCTCTTCATTTTAGGGTGGAGAGGGGCTGGCTGCATAGAGAGGAGCCCTGGAAATATACACTGAGCTGATCAATCCTGACCCTGCACATGAGGCCAGCATGGTGATTTATCTGTGTCTTAGAACCCCAGCTAACCCCAGCCCTCCTTCCATTGCTGGCTTTTTAGCCTGGGCCCCAGCCTGCTAATTTCAGCTGAAACTAACTTTGCCCCTGAATAGTGTCAAAAACTGCTAAAGGAGTTGGTGCTTAGGCCAGGAAGATAGCTTGTTGGTCTAAGTGCCTACCTGGCAAGTCCAAGGACCTGGGTTCGATCCCAGGTACCACATGTTCTGCTGGCCTTGGAAGCAGCATGACCCCAAGCCAAGTGTGGTGCATATGCCTGTAATCCCAGTGCTGGGGAGGCTGAGACAGGAGGGTCACTACGAGTTTGAGTTTGACCCTGTACCAAATAAGCAAGTAAATAAAATATTTAAAAATAATAATAATAAAATCTTAAAGAGTTGTTGCTCAATTTCACGACTGCAAAGGGCCTGGGCTGAGCACTGGACATCATCACCAGGATTCTGTTCTTTCACATTCGAGACTGTGATGTAGGGTTGCAGTGACCTAGCAGATAAACTGTCACAATCTCAACTCATCCCCTTCTCTTTCCTGTCCCTAGACAAGAAGGGCTGTGGAAAGATGAGGGAGGTCACCTCAAAAGAATTTCACATTTGCAACATCATCATCGTCTTTGCATTTGCCTCTTATTCTTATAACCCCAAGTGAAACAGAAAAGACCAGGTTCCCTCACCACCTCTTTCTTAGAATGGATAATCCCAAAATAAGTTTAGCATCATTCTCAGATATGGATTATGGAATTCATTGATTGATTGGCATCACTCCATAGAACAAACAGACCTACAGCAAGCATCCCTTTGGTTTGGGTCACTGGGCAGAATGTCTCTAATCTCCAGTGCCACCCAAGCAGCTGCCCCTCAGGCAAGCTGTTAGCTCGTGATCTGTCTGTCCCTAGGGATCACTTTTACTTGCTTTTTAATTATATTCCACTTTCTACCGCTTCAGTCCCCTTACACACACACATACACACACACACAAACACACACACACAGCACACGCACACACACATGTGCGCGCATCTTTAATTAGGCTGTAGCAATCTCAGGCATTTCTAATGTGGCCCACAGCATGTCTTTGACTACTCTGATAGATGGGTGTCTCGCTGGGCCAATTCTTTATTAAGAGTGACAGCCAGGGCTCATCATGCCACCCTGCTCAGGGACCCATGCACAGCTCATAAGGAAGCCTGAGAGACAGACATAGTCATGGTAGAGACAGAGTGACAATGGCCTCTGGAGCAGATGGAGGAGGCACACTGCTGAGCTGTGCATCTCCTTATACCAGGTTGTGAAAATTAGGAGCTGAGTTCAGACAGGCAACGCAGCTACCCCGGTGCTGCCCTCGTTGCTGCTGCGAAACTGATGTTTAAGCCTCAGGAAACATCCAGAATTTCGGATTCTCCATGGGAGTCCATTACAGATGACATCAATATGGCCTGCCTCAAGCCTTTCCTCCCTTTGCTGTCCCCTCTGTGCTGCCAGTATGTTCTCTCTTCCCTCAATTCACAGGCAAAGGGCCAGGGAATAAGAGAGGAAGGAATATTTCTTATATCGCACATACAGAGAGCCGGTTTACCTGGCTGTATAAACTCATATTTTTAAAAACTAGGATATAGGAATGGGGCTGTAGCTCAGTGGTAAAGTGTTTGCCTAGCGTGTGCACATCCCTGGCTTTGATCCCAAGTGCCAGCACCACAAAAAATGTACACATAATAATGTACATCTAATAAAAGATCTGGTTTGATGGTTTGGGGCCAATGTGTACAACCTGTAGCCACTACTCCCGTCAGATATAACTGCATAATTAATCCTTACATTTAATCCCCATTGGAAATTGAGCAGGCACTTGTACAGCTGAGCATCAAATGAATTAATGACGACAGCAATAAAAATAGTAAACAATCTGAATCAGGCACCTCACTTAATTCTCTCCCCAACCACTCTAGTCCCATTTTACAGGTGGAAAAAATTTTCTAAAGGTACACAGTTAAATTGTGATGAGATGTTTGGGGCTCAGTGGACATTTTTTTCCCCCGACAGTCGCCTTTCCTCAGAGAACAAGAGTTTCCCTCGTTATATTTTCTTTTGCTCCACAGAGAAGATTCTCCCGAATGAATTTAAAGGGTCTGAAAAGGAGAAGCCCCACATCTCGCATGTGCCTCAGCCCTGGCCTGCTTCCTGAGAACTGGGCCCATCCTGCTCTAATCTCTGACAGACAGGGTGGGCTTACAGAGTGACCTGCTGGCTGCTACAGAACCACTGGCCTGTTCGTCTAAGAATTCCCGTAAGCCATCTCCCCAGGCAAAGAGATTCAGTGACTCAGAAAGGTTCATCCTGACCTACTTGACACTGCTTTGTACAATAAGCCAAGCTTTGCCAGTGGTGCTGAGCATAACCTTACCAACTGCTCAGCCTCTCTGAACCACTGACGCCCCATCTGTGCACAGAAAGGCAAAAATAAGCGGTGGCTCTTGGCACCCAAATGCCAAAAGCTCAGCCCATACTCTTTCTTTTACCTAGAGTCCCAAGGTGGAAGGGGAAACCCTGCTGTTGTAGGGTTGAGGTGACCACATGCCCTCTGCCCAAGTGGCAGCCCCCCATTGATGTCCCCTTTCTCTTCCTGTCGCTTGCCTGCATCTGCCAGACAGTCCAGCTCCCTAAATCTTTTTGTTGGTTAGTTTCCATAGCAGTTAGTCTGTGAGAGCATCCGCCCCCTCACCCTCTCCTCCAGAGCAGGCCCTTGCTGAGGGAGGAGAGGTGCTCATCTGCATAGAAACATACTGTGCTGGCTGCCTGAGGTCTCCTTGTGGGGTTGCGGCCCCTGGAGCTCAAGCCCCCCATCTCCAGCTTCTGTGTAATTTCGGGGAGGGCTGGCTGAGTGCCCTGTGCAGGGCCTGGCTGTCTTCCAGTTCATCAGCCCAGGCAGCTGCTGTGGATGAGTCCATTGTGGAGGAATCCCTGGGGATTCCAAGATTCTTTGCCAATACCACCCAGAGGAGTCTCTGATCCTGATCCAGCGCCTGCCAGAAGCCCTCCAGACCCACCCTCCTATCTTTTGTAGATGATCACTGGATGTCCTTTTTTCCCTGTTCAGGTAAGTTTTATTTCAATCCACCCATGTGAAGAGACATCTTGGCATACAGAGTCCCTGCTAGTGGGGATAGTGGCAGTGGCAGTAGTGAGATGAGGGTGCCCATGGCAGACAGACTGATAGAGGAGTCCAGGAGGGCCAAGAGTCCTCCCCAGCTGGGTCTCTTTGCCCTTGAGGTTAAAGGTTTCCTCCCATCTGGTTTCAACCCTGCTAATTAAGTTCAGAGATCACCATCCAGGGCACAGACCAACCAACCTCCACCAATATCCAGAGCTTCTGCCCTCTGGTCCCAATTCAGCTTCACATACAGAGTATCTGATCTGTGCAGTAGGCTGTGCTTTGCTGTAATGGGTTGTGCTTGGCAAGAATGACCCATCACCAGGGTTCCTGCCTCCCAAACACTGACCATAGTGTGAGAAGAGTAGCATACCTGCATAGAGGCCCAAGCAGACTCTGGGGCCAGGCAGGCTGGGCCTTATTCCCCATTGTGGCTGTGGGACCTTAGGCAAGCCATTTATCCTCTCTAAGTTTCAGATTCTGCACTTATAAAATGGCAGTAATGATAGTCTCTATATTAGCAGCTAAATCAACACATGCAAAATTTATTTATTTATTTATTTATTTATTTAAAGACTTTAAAATATGCATTTAAATGTAGATCATGTGGAGGCCTCTTGGAAACAATGTTATTCACTGGAAGAGGAAAACCATGCAAAGACATTTTGTAGCCACAGTGTAAGAAGCTGCTCCTCATGACTGAGTGGCCCAGTAGGATGATTTGCATCATGGTCCCAAACATGGGCTTGCAGGTAACAAAGGGTAGCAGTTGCACAGAGCTGTGCAGGACAAGGGGCTAGAAGTAGGCCAGTTCGTCATGCCTCAACTTGTTGGTCTGGTAGGCAGCCAGCTTCAGGGGCTTGTTCTCATGTGGGAGGCTCTTCAACACCTGAAAATGCAAGAAGTTCTCATCCCCAGTGTCCACTGTGATGAAGTAGTTGGTTCCTGCCACCATCTGGAACTTAAAGGACACAGCCTTGAAAACTGAGTACTTCTGGTTTTCCTTCTCTTCAAGCTGGGTCCTCACTGTGTCTATGAGCTTCTGCGTCTCGGCTGTAGCCGGCTGCGTCACAGAAGGCACCCCACACATCATCTGGTGGCAAGCTCGGGGAGTGTCAGGATTCACTACGATCCTAAGGGGCCTTCACATGCAAAATTTAGATTGGTTCACAATACATAATACAGGCCATATACTTGTCCACTATTGTCATTATTTTTGAGTTCTTTGAGGTTCAAATTATTCAGAACATACAATAGATTTGGCATCATGCTCTGAATATTAATGGTGATTATTAAGGGCCACCACTGTTATTGTATGTGTGTACTACAGCTACCGATGCAGCCCTATGGAACATGGGGACTATTACACCTATATGTAGCAATCAGACTAGCCTGCAGGAGGTGACAGTCATGTGAACACTGAAGGACTTCAGCACCAGGGATGAGCATATAAGACTGAAAACACAAGGCCAAGGTGGAAGCAGGGAAATGCTCAGGACCTGGAGCTTAGGCACTAACCCTGGGTGGGAGGTCAGGCTGGACTTTGGGGCCCCAGAATCCTGGAAACAGGGACAGTTTTAGGGTAGGACACTGTGAATACTGAAGTAATCAGCCTCACACCAGGATAAAGGAAACTGTGACATTCAGGTTGCTTGCCTGAGATGGGAGTTCAGGCCCTGGCTAGGCTCCAGATTAAAGTAGTTACTCTGAGACTATCTTTACCTCTCTAAGTTTAAGTTTCCTTCTTTCTTTCTTTCAATGTATTTACTACAGGGTCTATAGGGTCTCACTACAGAGACTGGACTCTCAGTGATCCTCCTGTATTCAGCCTCCCAAGTGCTGGGCATACTACCGCACTGTCTCAATCAAAGTCTCAGCATGCGCTGGGGGTGGGGCTGCCATAGCACACCAGGGATCACTGCACCAGGTTTAAGTTTCTGTTTTCTTGCTTGCTTGCTTATTTTTTGAGACAGGGTCTCCCTATGTAGTTCAAGCTAGCCTTGAGCTCCCTGTGTAGCACAGGATCTCGGTGATCCTCCTGTTTTAGCCTCCCAAGTGCTGAAATTATAGGCATGAACCACTGCACCTGGCTTGGGTTTGATTTCTTACCTATGAAATGGGAATATGGAAATAGAGGCCAGTAAGATAGCACAGAGGACTAAACACCTGCTTAGGCAAGTGCAGGGACCAGGGTTGGATCCCCGGTACTGCATGCAGCTCTGGCCCCGTCCCTGGGGTGTGCTGAGCCTGCCACCAAGTATGGGTGTGGTGGTGTATGTCTGTAATCCCAGTGCTTGAGAAGCTGAAAACAGGAGGATCATTATGAGTCCAACCTTCAACCTGTGTAGCGAGACCCTGCGCCAAAAAAACAGAAAGAAAAAGAGAAAGAAAAAAAAAACAGATAAACCTCACAAACTTAATAATAATAGTTATTATTATTAAATACTGCACATGAAGGTGAAATTATTAATTAGTTTATACAATTTTAATCTGGGCATGGTAGCACATGCCCATAATCCCAGCACTTAGGAAGGCTTAGGAAGGAGAATCGTAAGTTTGACTCTAACCTGGAGAATTCAGCAACTTAGTGAAAGCCTGTCCCAAAATCAAAAATAAAAAGGTTGGAAATGCAACTCAATGCAAAGGTTCTGAGTCCAATTTCCAGTACAAAATAAAAACAAACAAACAAAAAAATAGTACTATTCATCCAAAACAAGGAGTGTGTAGTCTGCATGACATTAGGACAAATGCAAAGGAAATAAACCATTTAACAGGGAGTCTCATGAGTTGTCTAGGTTAGCAATGCCTGAATGAATGATCTCCCTCACAGGTGATTAATTGGCTCCACTTGTTCATACAGCAAGTACTCCTGGATCCCCCCTCCCTCCGTGTTCATTATTAGGGCTGGTAATTGGAATGCATGTGAATAAGGCAAGCACGGACTCTGCCTTAAGACACTAAAAGCACCTCTGGAAACTGGCAACCTGAGGGCCTCTGGTGCCCCTTTTTAGCAGCTGTCATCCTCCAACCAGCTTCCAATTTCTCTGAAGGATTATTGCTGTTGGACATTCATTTGTAGTGATTGTAGGTTCCCGGCCTGGCAAAGATCTCCCAAACACCTCCTCTCTGCCCTCTGCCGATGAAGATTTGCAAGCGCTTTGCAGTAAACAGTTCAAAATTCATTACTCATAAATACCAAGCATTCTTCCTGCCTTCCACCACCTCTGAGATGAACTGGGGTGCCTTAATATTTAAAGAGGAATGAATTTGTAATTAGCACCTTAAAATCATATCACAGCCATTTAGGAGGTTTTCTATTTAAATGCAAATTTAATCTTCCCAAAGGAAAGCTGATCAGTGATGAAAATAGATAGCAAAGGATGAAGAAGCAGGCAGGAGGAGGGAGTGGGCTGGTGAGTTGTTGTCATGCCTGGACTCGCTGCCTGGGCTCAGCTCCCTGCACCTAAGGACCAGGCTCTGAGCCCGAGAAGCCTAGCTGGCTAACACCTAAGTCCTAGTCCCCCTCTTTGCTAATGAGGATGCATTTGGGCTCTTGGAGGCCACCTTTGAATAGTGGTACCTTGAGAGGATATGGAATTAGACAAACAGGAGTTTAAACTCAGGACCACATGTGTGTGTGTGTGTGTGTGTGTGTGTGCGCGCGCGCGCGCGCATGCGTGTATGAACTGAACTCAGGGCCTCATGTATGCTAAGCACATGCTCTGTTGCTGAACTGTAACCCTAGTTCCAGGATCCTCTTTAGACAAGTTGTAAAATCCAGGGTGACTTCCTAGTCTCTCTGTGCACTTTCATAAAGGGAATGGAGTGAATGTAATCCTAGCACTAGGGAGGCAGAGGCAGGCAAATTGCCATGAGTTCGAGGCCAGCCTGGGCTACATAGTAAGTTCAGGGTCAGACTCAACTACATATTGAGACCCTATCTCAAAAGAAAAAAAAAGGCATACTGGAAATAGAGCTGTTACTGATTGTTTCTCTCAAGATGATTGTGGAGATGAAGTGAAAAGCAGAGACCAGAAGTCTATCTATAGGCAGTGCCCGACAAACTGTCTTCCCTTCCATTGCTACTAGATACTCCCGTGCCAACACACAGGTAAATGTGAAATAAGTTGCCGAGAAAAGATGGCATCCTATTGAAAGAAGTTAATGTGTTTTGTTTGTTTGTTTTGTCTTTTTGAGACAGGGTCCCACTATGTAGCTCAGGCTGGCCTTAAGCTCACTTTTGTAGCTCAAGCTCAAACTCACACTGATCCTCCTGCCTCAGCCTCCCAAGTGCTGGGATTACAGGCATGCACCACCATGCCGGGCTAATGCTTTTTTTTTTCAATACCAGGGATTGAACTCAGGACCCTGCTCTTGCCAGGCAAGCGCATATTCTACTGAGCTATCTCCCTAGCCCCAATGATTTAATGTTATCCTCTTTCCTTTTTAATTTTTTATAACTTTTTTTAAGTCTTACAGGCTTACATCTGGATATCTGAACAACTGATTTGAAGACAACAATATGCAATATAACAACCACTGTTGAATTCTTAGCATTTTGTTTAGTAAAATTTTGCATCATTTTTTAAAATTTTTATTTATTTATGTTTATAATAATACATTGCATATTGTCTTCATCGTAGTTGTTTTTGCATCATTTCTAATGGTTTTCTTCACATTCTCTTTTTAAAAATTAAAATAAATAAATAAAATTTGCCTCCCTGGCATTCTTTTTTTTTTTTTTTTTTTTTAATTTTTATTTATTTATTTATTTGTTTGCTTGTTGTGTTTGTTTGTTTCTTTATTCATTCATTTTGTGGCTGGCTCAGCCTGCCCTGGTGGTGGCGCTGGCGCAGCATGTGGTGCCGGGGATCGAACTGCAGTCCCCGCAGTCGCCTGAGCCCTCCTAAGCAGGCGCTTTAGACCACTGAACCATCTCGCCGGCCCCCTCCCTGGCATTCTTGACCCCTTTTTCTCTGATATATATTTTATATTATTTTTTTCTGAAAGAATGAATCATTTTCTAGCATACAATTCATTCACTTATTTTTTTCATTATTTATTGTTTTTTCATTGTTTTTGTTGCTTACCAATTTTTGTCCATCTTCCTACCTGTGCCTTAAAACACAAGCTCCTCAGAATTAGGTACCTGTCGGTTTGGTGCACATAAGTATGCAAACCACCAAAGAGTACCAAGGTCCAAACCCAGGACATGTGATATGTGACGATCAATATCCGTTTAATAAATCAATGGTTGAACAGTAAAAAAAGAAAAGAAAAGATGGCATCCTCCTTGTTCCCTTAAAATAGACAAAGGTGAGGAAGACACAAACTTAGTCTATAGAGGGCTAGAGAGTAAGTAGGTTTGCCTCGTGGGGCCGACACATACTGTCACAATGACGCCACGCCCCTGCTGCTGCTGGAGCGCTGCCAGAGATGAGCGAGAGAGTAGGGCAGGGTTCCAACATAACTTTATTTACAGACATTGAAGTGGGAATTTCCTATCATTTTCACATATGCTGCAATTGTTTTTCCTCCTGCCAACCACTTAAAAACAACCGTTCTAAGACCACACAGGCTGTACACCACTAGGCAGTGGGCAGCGCTGGCGTTCAGAGCCATCATTTGCCAACCCAGCCCTACCTCCTCCTCTGTCTGCTAGAGTGTCACCATCTATGATCTGTGCCAAAGAGTCTCACAGAACATAGCTCCTGATCTGGGACTGCAGGGTAGGGCTGTCATCCAAGAACAAGAATAGCCCATTCTGGCCAGGGACCTCAGAGGAGAGAGGACACACAGCATCCCCGCCGGTGGCGCCTCTTAGGTCTGAGTGGGAATAGGGCTCACTCTGCTCATTATCTAGTGACACCCAGGGAAGGGCTGGGGGCCCTGGGTGATAAGCAGGAAGCCACAACCTCTGGGTGGCAGGCTGCAGAAGGAGTCCCAAGGGGTCAAGCCTGTTTCTGTCTCCCCGGTGGGGACAGCCATGCAGATTCCTTAGGGATCCTTGGGCCTCCTCAGCTGCACCCTGACTGGCCTGAGGGTCTCTGTATCACCCACAGCAGGACCAGTTCTTACCTTCAGACTCTCACAACCCACTGCAGCCAGCCCATTATGTTTTCCTACTTCTCTCCTCTCCCTCGCAGCACAGAGGGGACACAGGTCAGCATAGCAGATGGCGACCTTGCTGCTGTAGCAGATTGCCTAGCTCCCACGGGAGTGGGGTTTAGAGCAGGCCAGAGGATGATGCCTGCCGCCCAGCCCTACCTCCTCCTCTGTCTGTACGGTTCTTTTTCCAGCACCTCTGGGGAAGAGGGCATGAGTGTGTGTGTGTGTGTGTGTGTGTGTGTGTGTGTGTGTGTGTGTACCCTATGAAGCAGAACAGGAGAAAGCAGAAGCCATGATACCTCCTCTGTACAGTCCTGCCCTGTCTATTTCCTGCCTCCATGAATGGGAACCTCTTTGCAGCAGGACAGGGATCTGGATATATTTCTGGTGTCCAGGGAGCAGGTGAGCTTTTATTGTGGGGGGCAGTTGAGCAGAGGCATGAGGTGGGAAAAGGGCCACCCCAAAGCTTGAGCTGGGAGAGGCAGCAGAGTGCCAGGCCCTCCAGGGGTGCCATCACTCCAGGGGTTACTGCTTGTACTTCCTTGCCCTCTAGAGGTCCTGAGCTGAGGGTCTTCTCTCACGAGTCCATCCTTTTCTCTCTCCAGGCATATAAAGGATCCAGAGTCTCAGATCCCACTGAACATTGGTCAGACAAAGTTTGGTGCTATAAGGAAGGCAAGGAAGGAGTGTCAGGCTATGAGAACTCCTCTTCTTAAAGAATAAGAAAATGTGCATGTAGCAGAACATCCCCCAACACACACACCTTCCCACAAGTAAACTTCAGTTTGTTAGCTGCCTAAGTCATAGTTCCTGTTCCAGTTCTTGTTACTGTGGTCTCTCCTGTCTCTTAGTAATGGCTGATCACTATGATACACATTGTACAAACCAATGCCCAATTGAAATTGACAAGCCATTTTGTCTCTGTACTTCCTGCTTGCTTATGCAATACAATATAAGCCCTAGACCACCAGAGATTGGGGGCTGACACTCTGGGAATGATGCCAATCAGTGACCATCCACATCCTCTAAATCTTGGGAGTTTCAGTGTGTCTGCTTGCTATTGCACTTGCTGTGTCATCTAGGAAGACTGACTGTGAGCTGACCTCTTTGGTCAGTCGTCATGGCCCTCATAGATAGAGCAAGACCTCTTCAGGTTCCAACGGGAAGGTGTACCCTTGAGATTTCTTAAGTGCCCTTGGAGGTCTAGAGGAGGATTCCTGGTTCTCTGCTTGAGTGGCTCATATTGGACCACAAAGAGAAGAAGACACAATTTTTTTGTCCATCTGCCTGCCTGATTCTGGTAAGACCTCCAGGAGGCATCCCAGTTAATCTGTCAGTTCTGCTCAGTTCAAACAGAAGAGCTTGGGACCTTAAAGGAGCTTGAGCAACTCTTGTTAGTTAAGGCCAACCTCAAGGAAAGTGGGGGTTGGAATGTTTAACCCCTGAGTGCCTGCTGAATGAATATATGAGTGAGGGATGGACAGCATCAGCAAGAGGCTGCTCTGTCTGTGCACCAAGACTGAGAAGCACTAGTCATGGTGGCTATGATTCTATACGGCACCTGTGGTACTGTGATCGGCTTATGGCCTCACATCCTCCTCACCTAAGTGAAGCCTAAGTCCCCACAAGGGGCACAGCAAGATGGGCATCTGAATGGTCTCTCTCTGGGAGGGGATACTCACCCTTTGTCTGTTGTGCTGCCATTCAAAGGTAGACAACATACACTGTGGGGAGATAGAATGGGAAGTAATTAGTCAAAACCTATGTCCTCAACAGCAGAAAGAAGACTTTTATAGAATTAAACATGAAACCACGTTAATCCTTGCATCTTAAATTTTTAACAAAAATGGAAAAAGAGGCCCATTCTTCTTGAGAATTCTGCCTGGGTACCCTTGCTGGCTGCTGCAGTTGCTGCCAACATCTCTAGCTTCACTCCCTGATCCTAACTCATCTACTTCCAGGCAACTGAACTGGTCCCAGCTAGCCCTTGTCTACCCTGGGCCACAGAGGCCCTCCACACATAACCTTCTGCTTAACAACTATTCTTGTCAGATAGCTTCATCTAGTGCCCACCCAAGAGAATTATCAATTCCCTCTGAGTTCCACATTTTGACTGAATAAAACTTGGTCAGCCCTGATAAATGAGTTGTGCCCTGTCAGGCCTAAATATATAGAACAGAACAAGCTTTATCAAATCTGGCCCCTGAGAGACCACTGTCATTGTAAACCTATGACTTTCCTGGTAAATAATGGAACAGAGTTCTCTGCCTTCAAAGGTTCCCTCTGTCAAAAAGTTATCATCACTAGAGCAACTGAGACTCTTGCCTCCTGCTCCTTCTGCTAGGCACAAACTTACAGCCTGGAAGGGCATCTCCTTTACACCAAGCCAGTCAGCCTCCCTCTCATTTAACCCTGCATAGTCAACTTTGACTATGAGCTTCCATGAGCCTGAGACAGATAGCTGCAATGCTGAAGTTCTGGAAACACTGCTCCCAGAGGTACTAAAAAGTTGCTTCAACCTGGCCTTACCACAACTCCTGTTACTATCAGATGTCATAGAAAGCACAAACAGGGATCCAGTCACACATAAGCCTGATAGACCACTCATTACCTTGGGCATGATCTCTGTGCTATCAACAATGCAGAATGATGGCTTCCTCTGCTTGTAAGTTTCTCCCATAAGCCCCTTCAAGTGGAAAATCTTGAGTTAAAAGGCTAGCTCACTTGGACTCAGTTGCCATAAGGGGTTAAAAACTCACCTACCTCAACCCCACACTGGTGTTTTGCATGATCTAAAGCCATCCTAGTTATCGAAACAAACTTACAAGGCTGTCTGAGAGGCTCTCAGATTCAACCCAAGCCAGAAAAACTTTATCTTGTGGTGCCCAAGGACCCTGCATCTGACCTGCTTCCTCCTTACATTCATCAGCCCTAAGCTGCACTGCCAGTCTCAACATCACCAGTTCCTTGTCCTACACGTGAGCCTCCTGCTACACTGTCAACAACTCCTTCTGACTCAGTTTAATATTGAAGAATGCCACCCACCACAGTTTATATGGGGTCCACGCCTGGTTAAAGTCAAAAGTCTCTGCCACTGTAGTTGATGTTGACACTTGAGTGAATGCAGTCCTCCCCCAGGCAAGTCCAAACTGGGACCGTAACGTGATAAAGGGCCAGAACGTCTTAGATCCACACCATATTACTCTCCTGGTGGACCTCAAAGGAGGAGACAAAAAGCCTATAGACATGTCTAAAGTCAGTGAAGTCACTCACTGGAGCCCCCACTAAAAAGAAATTCTGCCAAAGCAGATCCTGTGATGTTGATAGGCACTTCATTATATTCAAATTCCTGTACATGCTTGACTGCTTTATACCTCTCATGGGACATGACCAGCCTCTCTCACACTTAGGTCCACTGTCCCTTCCCTGGAGGAAGAATAGCACCTACATCAGCCTGAAATCCCTGATAATCATAGCCCTGAAATTGAGAGAGACTCGATTCCAGATGTATGGACAAAGAACTCACACCAAGGCTTGCTACCAATCATGCTCCTTTGGTGATCAAGCTCTGTCCCAAGGAAACCCCTACATATATCAAACAGTGCACCCCTCTTGCCTGTAAAACCAGTTCAAGATCTCCAAGCTGCTGATGACACTGAGGCTGTTGTCCATACACATTGCCTCAGTCTTCTGCCACCCACCGTCTACAGGTACACCTGCCTGCACCTTAAAAATTCCTTCTTCTTCCTTCAGTCGGATCCTGGTAGCCAGCCTCTCTTTGCCTTTAAATGGAAAGACCCTAATTGTGGACTCAAAAGCCAACTGACCTGGATTCAGCCTCCAACAGGTTCAAAAACTTGTTTTCTCTTTGAAAAAATACTTCTGATTAATAATACTCCAGCTTCCTGACGAAAAGACACAAAAGCTCTGCTACAATATCTGACAGAAAATGGTGACAAGAAGGAAATTCCTTGAATTTCTTGGGGCTGCTGGCTTCTCTATATTTACCCAGACTGTTGGTCCCTGGGAGTGCCCCATGGTCTCTAAGGGCTGCCTCACCCTTTTGCCTCTGCACTCTAATAGCCACTGTCCTTATGATGAAGAAAGCTGTCAAATTCACCTTAGATGGAGACCTAACTGTTCAGGTGCTATATGCTGTGCTAGGATGCACTGTTCTAAGAAACAGACCCCTGACAGATGCTGAGTACAGATGTGACAGGCTAGATAAGCTGTGGTCACTTTGGACAAAACTATGTTGGCAACTCTCCTGCAGAGTTGATCTGCTCAGAAAATTGCTGTTTGAAAACCTTCCACCAATGATGCAAAATAATCCAGTCCAGAGGCGTAACGCCTCTGGGGATCCAAATTGGCTGAAACATTAACTCTAGTCAGAACTTTACCTAGTATTCCTGAAAGATCAGAACCAAATCTGCCCCGACCAGTTGTTCTGCAGGCTCAAGCCAGAGTGCTGACACCTGTGCCTCAGCAGCCAGCTCAGGCTTCCGTGTCTGTGTCACTAGCTCTACCCCATTCATTATAGTAGACTTCCCCTATTTAAATATCTATAGATAGATTTAACAGAAATAAAAATAACCATGTAGAAACAGCTTGTTATCAGTTGAAAGTCTAGCTATATCTGTAGACGTTCTTGCACTCATGTATAACCCTTGTACGTAATAACCACCTTTACAAGTTTCAGAAATCCAGACTTAGATCTGCTGAAAATTTTCATATGGACAGTTCCTCCAATGCTCACTCTGAAGAGACAATACATGCTGACCAACACAAACACAACTAGGTCCTGAGGATGCAGTTCAGAGGGCTGCTCTGTACTTATTCTCCTTGGTTTTGGGGGTCTTTTCAGGCTGCTTACCCCAGTCCTAGCATCCCTCCCCGCATCAGCTGTGATTTTTATTAACTGACCTGGATTCTATATACCTCATTCTGTGTTTCCCTGCCCCCTGACACCTGTTTTTATTATTATTATTATTGTTGTTGTTGTTGTTGTTGATTTGTTTGCCTTAAACTCTATGAGTAGTTGATCTAAGAGAATAAAGCAGTAAATCAAATACTGGACCAAGATTTATGAGCATCCAAGATACATTAGATCTTCTCCTAGATCAGTTTAATTCCCTCACTACCTTGCCAGAGTAATGTTACACAACAGAGAGGCCTAAATTATGTCTACTGCTTCTAGTTGGGCTTTGTCTCAGAAGATCACATGTAACATGCCCAACAAGAGTTGCCAAGGAAACTGAAATAGGGGGAAATGTACCAGACAATGCCCCCCAGCCTGCTCCCACCAGCCGGTATACCTCAGTTTGTTAGTTTCCAAAGTAATAGTTCCTGTTCCAGTTCTGGTTGCTTCTATCTCTTAGAAATGGCTAATCCAAAAAAAAAAAAAAAAAAAAAAAAAATGGCTACTCACTGTAATTCATAGCTGGTCACTATGATGCACACTGTATAAACCAATGCCCAACTGACAAGCCATTCTGCCTCTGTATCTGCTGCTTACTTGCAAGTAAAAGGTATGGCCAGGGAGTGGCCTCTGTCTTCTGCTGGGGATGACAGCCTTGTGCCCTGACCCTCTGTCTTCCAGATAAGATAGTTCTACTCTAAAGAGAAATGCCAGTGGGAGGCAGGAACCCCAGGCCCTAGGTTAGCCCTGACTCTGCAGCAGACCTCACTTCTGGGCCTGCTGAGTTGAACTTGCAGGGACTGGACTGTAGGTCTGTGGCGCTGCTTACTCTGAGCTGCCAGCAGGAGAGTTGGCCCCCTCATCCCCAGTGCGTATGCATGCCCGCGCACGCGCGCACGCACATACACACACACACACACACACACACACACACACACACACACACACACCATCCGTGATAGCCAGGCTAGCCCATCTGCCAGTCAAGCTTTTCTGCTGATTTCCCCAGCTGGAAGCAGCAGGGCTGGTTGGTGTGTAAATCATTCAGAGCCCTCTCTCAGCTCTGCCAGGATGTGGAGTTCTTTTTAATTAAGAAGAATGGAGGATACTGCTGGCTCTTGAAATGGCAATATTAACTTACTAATGGGCATTTAAAAAGCCATGTCTGAGCGGGCCACTCCCGCATGACGACCCACAGCCTCTGCTTGCTTCCCAGGGCAGCCTGGAACCCCTGAAGGTTCTGTGCAGCTCTGCACTGAAAACAGAAGGAAATGAGACCTCTTAGTGGCCCCAGGGCCCAGCCAGGTCCTAAGTCTGATGACTATTATGTATATATTTTTTTCCTTTTTAGAGAAAGGGACAGATTACAATATAATTTGAGCCGTTGGGGGCTCTACTACTGTCCTGACAGCTGTGGGAGACATGACTGGGCTTCCAGGGGGGCGCCCCAGGTCCAAGGATGCAGCCCACGGACGTAGATGCATCTATATGGCCCCTTGTCCTGGGATGGTCACCAGGAAATGAGAGTGGTGGCAGCAGCAGGGTCCTCTCCGGTGACTGGGCCTCAGGGAGCCTGCTTGCTTGCCTGTGAAAGCAAGTGGGGTCAGACCTCTGTATGCCTGTGTCCCCTGGAAGAATATGAGAATGCTCATTGTAGAGTGCTGCTTTGTCGCTATGGCCAGACCTCTGGGGCTTCAGACCTGTAAGGCACTGGTACCAGACCTTTCGGTTTTCACTGAGTGAAGAGGAACTGTCTAGGTCACACGATGTCTGCTTAATAGCAATGAGCACAGGCCATACACATGTAGGGAGGTTGACACTGGTGCCCACAGCACTGTGTTCTGATCACCAAGTCACACAAGCGTATGATTCAAATGACTATGCCACAGGTACAAGAGCAAAGCTAGCACTGCATGCGCCCTCCCACCCAGGGTCGCACAGCCCCCTATTACCAACTCAGGCCAGTGCAGAGGTCTCTTAACTCAGAGTTCTGTGCCTTTCCTACTTCTAGCAACTTCCAGAATCCTTATTAAAAGAGGTGACATCACAGGCTCTCACCTCTCCTTATGCTGAGCTATTAAGAGTCTCCACACTGCTGGTCAGGAAATTCTGCCTGATTTATAACCCAGTTCTCAGGTTTCTAATAATAAGCCACATTTCCTCTACAATTTCCTCAATAAATACAAGGAAGCAGTGAGGTCTTTCAGAGATGTCCCTTCCCACTGTGACTCTTGTGCACCTGAAATAGCCAAGCACTGTGCAGTTTTCCAATTCATTGTTTCCTGACTGTGCAGCTGCTGAGTCTAAAAACCAAATTTGGAAATGGGGTGACCCTTCATCCACCCTATTCCATACCTGAGATCCTAGTTTTCCCTAAGTCACTGGAAAGGGTGCTCAGAAGGCAGAGAGAGGTCTTAAGTTCCTTAATTCATGCCCATTAAGTCCCTCTCTCTCTTCCTACATCTACCTCACTGTGCACCAGCTGGGGAAGAAGCAGGGTGGATTCTTAAAGGAGCTCCCTGCTAATTCAATTACAATTAAGTCTGCTGTGCAGAAGGAAAGCACTGGTAGCCAAGGCCATTTTTGGGGACTCCCCCCACCACTGGGCAGCAGTGTCCTGAGGACAGGTTATGGAGAAGCAAGTGATTGCTCTGACTAGCAATGGTGCCCCAAATCATTCCTTGGGCAGAAGGATGCCTATATGAGACTTGGCCACACTCAGAAAGGAGCCTCCCTTCCCCTGGTCTGCTGCAGCTCACCTCCGTCCTAAGTGGATAAGTCACCATCTCTCCCACCTGCATACAGACAACACTTCTGGTTAAAAACAAGCAGGTGATTACCCAGTGCTCAGACACCAGCTGGCCTGAAAATTAGGCCACAAGTTTAGACTGCAATAGAAGTGATCTTAGTTAGCCAGGTGGAAAGAGATCCTGACCAAGACAGACTTAGACAATATGGGTGCAAAGGGTATGAGTGGGGGCTTCAGGCTCAGCTGGCTTGATTCCAGAGTCCACTCAACCTCCCACTATCCTATGATCTGTGGGGCTATGCTAACAGAGCTGTGCAGAGATGGCTATCTGGCTGGAGGGGCTCCCCAAGGTTCCTTCCAACTGGCATGGTCCCAGGAAGGGCGGGAGGTTTTCCCTGCCAGAAGGGCAGCATATATTTGTACGGGGGGAGAAGGAGATTCTGTGGCAACTGATAGAGCTGGGCATGGTGATGTCCATCTGAAATCTAAGCTCTCTGGGAGGCTGAGGCAGGAGGATCAAGAGTCACAAGTATGAACCCCACCTGGACAACTTAGCAACTTAGAACTTGTCTCAAAATTTAAAAATTTTTAAAAGGATCTGAGGATGTGGCTCATTGTGAAGGCCTTGGGTTCAATCCCTAGTACTGTAATAAATAAAATAAAAGTACCCTGTTCTTAGAAGCCACCTGTCCTCCAAACTCCCAAGCAGATGCTTCATCAGTTGCCTGCCACAGTGCTGGTTTCCTAAATCATCCTCCTTTCTCCTGACACCCAGCTTTCACATACTCAGCCTCAGGATTTGAGAAGGAGATGGTGAATACCTAACAGAATCTCAAGATTCCAAGTAAAACTGCATTTGATTGTATGGAAGTTAGACTCCAACAAATCATTAGTGGGGCCACCCAAGTAGTTCAGTGGATTAGAGCACCTGCAAACAGGCACAGGGGCCAGGGGTTTGATGCCCGGGCCTGCTGTGCTGGCTCCACCTCTGCCTCTGGGGCACACTGAGATGGCAATTAAGACTGGCCATGGTGGTGCACAAGCCTGTAATCTCAGATCTTGGGAGGCTATAAACAGGCAGATCACTATAAGTCCGATCTAGTAGTGAGACCCTGAACACCCTGTAGACCCTTCCCTAAAATACAAAAACAAAATCATTAGTGTGAATTTTTTGAAAGATCAATGACTTTTCCTGGGTTGATCATCTATAAGTTTGATTGTAGATGATAAATAATAATAAATATTAAAGTACCCCAAAGTACCAAATGCCTAGTCTTTAGTGGCTTTTGAGACCTTGGTGTCCTCCAGAGATATATCCTCCATCTGTTTCTCTTCCCAAAGCAAAGAGTCACACAAGTTTTGGTTTGCTTTGGTGCTGGATTGAATCCAGGGCCCCACACATGCCAAGTACTCACTATACCACAAGGCTACACTCTCAGCCTCCATCACATACTCTTTAATAAAGAACAGAAAGCCAGACCCAGGGCTATGCAAAACCTTGCAGCAAGAAGGATTTAGATTTGACATGAGGACGGACTTCCTGCCCTGGACAGTGGTTATACACCAAGCTAGGTGCTGAGGGATCCAAGGAGTCACTGGACTCCTCTTGGGCTTGGTACTCCTGAAGGCCACAGCTTGGTGCACTCAGCCCAGGCATGGAAACTGCAGGTGACTCAGGGAATCTTAAGTGGTGGTTGCTAGGTAACAAGCTTCTTTAATGTGCACTCAATGTAAGGACTAAAGGATGTCACCTGCAGGGGAGGACGAGCCATGGGGGGAGAAGAGAGGGAGGTGGACACAAGCCAGGACTTCCAGAATAAGCAATTAGGGCATAGTCCAGAAGACACTCTGTTCTTAGTACTTTTCCAAAGCCCTGGACCTTTAGACCGCATGGTCTTCTTACAACATATACCTAGCATAAGCCTAGGGTAGGACAGGGGTCTTTTCTGGGGCCAAATTCCAGAGTTTCCCTGGGTGTGCAACCTGGTATGGACAGTGTGGGCAGGGGCTGCAAACCTTTAGGGGTCTGGGCTCCTCCCTTCACTGCAGTTGGACAAAATGCCAAAATCCAGATGAGGGTGGAAAAGCTTGGCTTACTGCTAATGCTCCATTCTTGCATTTGTAACTTAATTGTGATAAGGACAGAGCGCTTAGATTTGGAATTTCCAACCTAGATCCACCCCTGGAGGCTTGGGTGGTTGTAAGTCCCGTCGCTGATTCTCAGGTTCTTCCTCTGTATACTATAGACACCAATACGCACCCTGAAGACTTCTCCTGGGACTAGGAAAAAGCTGTCGGGCTCTGTGGCACATGTCTGTAAATCCCAGATCCTCAGGAGGCTGAGGAAGGATATTCAAAAGCTTAACACCCACCTAGACAATGGGGCAACACCTTGTCTAAAAACCAAATAAAAAGTAGGGCTGTGGATGTAGCTCCGGACTTCCTGAGTTCAATTCCAAGGGCTGGGGGAGGGGGAAGATTATGAGAAATTTGATGTGCAAAGGCTTAGCTTATCTCATTCTCTTAAAGGGTAAGCATAGAGTGGTATGGCAGTCTGTGTACCTGCTTGTTAAGTTGCTCCAGCTGGATAGGGTGCCAGTCATCACTACTACTCCAGCGGAAGGCTCAGTGCGCAAGTGGGGCTGAAGCCAGACCTCCAAAAGTTCCTTTGAGGATGGTCTATGGTTTTCAACCCAGGCTGCTTCTGTGGTAATGTGAGGCATGCTTATTTTGTAAGTACTGACAGTTAAACTAAAAAGCAGGGAAACTATTAAGCTGAGAGCTTCATAATTCCACTACAACTGTATTAAGATGGTCCTACTGCAAGTTGAGACTTCTGTTTCTCCTAAGAAGTTATAATAGCAGCAATGGTATTGATAGAGACTTAGTAGGACAGTAGTGGCGAACCTATGGCACTCATGCTGCAATGGGCACACAGAGCCCTCTGTCTCCACGTGAGCCAGACACTGGACAACAGTTTTTCTTTTCTCTAAACGAAAGCCTCAGTATTCAGGTTTAACTGCAGTGTAGACACATGCGATAAATAAGTGGGGTTTGAATTACAGTTTGGGCACTCAAGTCTCTAAAATGCTCACTGTCACTGTGTCGGGCCCTTGCCAAGTGCCAGAGGTACAGTGAACTATTGGTACATTTTATCTCATTTAATCTTCACAAAAGCCTACAAGGACACAGCCACACCAAGAAATAAAAGGGGGATGAACTATTGATATATACAACAACTTGAATAAAAGTCCAGGGAATGGTAGGGAAGGCGATCCCAATAGGTTCCATACTGTATGTTTCTGTTTGTCTAGAATTCCTTTTTTCTTTCTTTCTTTCTTTCTTTCTTTCTTTTTTTTTTTTTTTTTTTTTTTTTTTTTTTTTTTTTTTTTTTTTTTTTTTTTTTTTTTTTTTGAGACAGGGTCTTGCTATGCAGTTCAGGCTGGCCTTGAGCTCACTTTTGTAGCCCAGGCTGGTCTAAAACTCACATCCATCCCCCTGCCTCAGCCTCCCAAGTATTGGGATCCCCATGCCCAGCTTTGTCTAGAATTCTTGAACTGAAGAGATTATGAACAAGTATAAAAGATTGCTTATTGTCATAGGCTGTGGAGGAGGGGAGGAGAGAACTGTATTAAACATGTATTAAACAATGGTGCCCTGAGTGATCTTTCTGGTGATGGAAATGTTTGGGTCTTAACTGGTCAATTCCAATACAGAGATTGTGATTTTATACTATAGTTTTATGAGATGTTACACTGGGGGAAATTAGGTAAAGGGTGTTTCCTCCTTACAACCACATGTACATCTATGATTTATCTCAAATTAAAAATTCTAGGTGAAAGTCTATGTAAGGAAACTGAAGTCTGGAATGAACGATTATCAGAGCCAGGATTCAAGCCTAGGTAAGAGATTGCCTATCTGAGTTTTTGAAGGTTGGTAGCTCGGGTTGTGCGTTAGCATACCTGTGCGTCTGTCCCTTGTTCCCAGTGTGACTGTTGGAACGAGCAGAGGAGAGGAACGCTTACGCTGTGCACATGCAGTAAGCGCAGGTTAGAGTTGGAGGCACCTGCCAGCTCTGCGCGCAGCACTCCCACGGAACTTGCTTCTGTGAGGTTAAACCGTTTGGTAATACCTCCCCCAAAGCAAAGCCAGCCTGTCACGAACTGGGTCTGTGTACTGTAGACAAACTGGGTAATTGGACTCTCCGCCTCCTCATGCAAAACAAACACTCGCAAACGCCCGCCCCCTCACCGGGAAGGAGTCTGGTCCCGTCATCTGGGTCCCTGGCTCGAACGCCCGATGCAGAGGTGAGCGTCTCCGCCGCCCGGCCCTGCCCTGCCCGGCCCTGCCCGGCCCTGCCCTGCCCAGCCTGAGGCCCGTCCGCCCGCCCTGCCGGCCTTCCTCCCGCTGGGCTCCCGGCGCAGGTGTGGCGGCGCCGGGGGAGGCCTTGCTGGGTGAGGCTCCCGCCTCCTCCGGCCGGCGCCTCGGCTTCTCCTTCCTGTTGCTCATTTGTTCTCCTCATCTGCATGTGTGACAGCGGCGTGCGGACAAGGGAAGGACGGAGCGCGCACGCCCCCGCTCCCCGCGCTGCGGAGCTGGGGATCCGGGCGCCCGGGGAGTGCTCGGTGCGCGCCCCGCCGCTCGGGCCTGGCAATGTAAGTGGCGGGGAACACGGGCGCCCAGATGGGGGGCAGCAAGGCGTTCATTCTGTCCTTTGCCGGGGCACAGCCTAGCGCCGGGAGCCCCCGGAAGCCCCCTACTCGGCCGGGCGTTTCCGGGCGGGGAGGGGGTTGGGAAACGGCGATGCAGAACAGGGTGGCGCCGCGGTGTGGCGCCCTCCGCCATCGCGTCTCGCGTTAAAGTTGGCCAGGGACGGCGGAGCTCGCCGTGCGCCCCTCACGCGCGAGGGTGCGATGTCCCCGCCGCCCTAATCCGCCTTGGTCCTCCCGCAGGGCCACTCGTGGACGCCGTCGGACCGCTGAGACTTGAGGGACAGTGAGGCAGTGGCCGGCGTCGGGCGGGAGCCGGCACCCCCGAACGAGATGGAAGTGACGGGGGACCCGGAGGCCGGCTCGGAGTAGCCCGCGGGCCCCGGGGCTCGAACTTCGCCTGGTGCTGCGGGCGGACAAGGTTGCCGGGGCTACCATGGAGGTGCCTAACGTCAAGGACTTCCAGTGGAAGCGTCTGGCGCCTTTGCCCAGCCGCCGGGTCTACTGCTCCCTGCTGGAGACCGGGGGACAGGTCTATGCTATCGGGGGATGCGATGACAACGGAGTCCCCATGGACTGCTTCGAGGTCTACTCCCTTGAGGCCGACCAGTGGACCGCCCTGCCCCCCATGCCTACAGCCCGGGCCGGGGTGGCCGTCACAGCCCTGGGGAAGAGGATTATGGTCATTGGGGGCGTGGGCACTGATCAGCTGCCCCTGAAGGTCGTGGAGATGTACAATATCGACGAGGGCAAATGGAAGAAAAGAAGCACGCTGCGCGAGGCTGCCATGGGCATTTCTGTCACGGCCAAAGGTAAGAAGGCCAGGGCTTTGGGTGAGCAGAGAAAAGGGAGGGTAGATGAGGAAACGGAAATCAGTACTGTCGGGAGGGCCTACGACCACACTTGATCCCATTTGATCCCAGAAACTTTGTTTTCCAGATGGGGAAACTGAGGCTCAGCAAATGAAGTAGCCAGGAATTGCACCTGAGAGCAGAAGTCCGCTCCAGGGGTTCCCTCCCCACAAGCTGGACAGATCACTGCCACAGGGCACTGCCAGGGCATGGGCTGCAGGGTTGGGTACCATGCAGACCCCAGCATCAACTGAACGACCACACCCCTGGGCACCCTAGATCCTTTCAAACCCTCCCACAGAGGCTGTCACCTCCACACACTCTCTGGGGTCCCCACGGTGTTCACTACTTCTGCACACCATCGCAAGGCCCTCCTGAGGAGGTTTGGGTTTGAGGCCCTTCCTCCCTCTCCCATTCTCCTCCCCCTCACGGTCTCCCAGGTGGACACCAGAATGTTCTGGAGGGGTGTGATTCTGCAGCACCTAGTTCCTGCACTAAGTTCCTAGACAGGCACAGCTGACTGTGCAGTTCTGAGGTACTCATTCCCCTTTCTCAAAGCCTCTCATTTCTTTTTTTTTTTTTTTTTTTTCCTTCTTCCAAGGATTGAGCCCAAGACCTTTGCACTGAGCTACGTTCCCAGGCCTTCTATAAATTTTATTTTAAAACAGCGTATCTTGTTAAGTCATTAAATTGCTCAGGCTGGACTCAGACTTGTGATCCTCCTCCCTCAGCCATCCAGACTAATGTGATCACAACTATTTTCATGGGGTGGGGTGGGGTGGGGTGGGCTGGATAATACAGCCCAGAGCATAAAGGGAGCCCAGAGCTCTTCTGTAAGTGCAAGGTTTTATAGGAAATGTACCGTGGGAGTTACAGGACCACCCACCCACCCCGACACACACACACACACACACACACACACACACACACACTTTGCATACTTTCCAGGTGGCACAGGTTGCATGGACTGTGACTTACCCCTCTTACCATCACCATCCTTATCTTCCACTCTTGCTACACTGTCCCTGCTACCTGTCAAGCCTATGGTAGATCAGAAACCAGTATTTCTTTATCATCTGCTCTGCCCCAATAAAGAGGAAAACGGCACCTCTGGCCCTGCCTTGAGAAGCCAGGGTCTGATCAGTGAAGGTGACTAAAGAGGAACTTTATCCCAGAGTTTCCTAGAACGAGGTGGCCAGTGGGAGTTTCTGCGACCCCTCAGTAAGAAGGTTGGGAGGCCTGCCGGTCTGCAGGGAACAGAAGAGAGCGCCCTCCGTTGTAGGTTTCAATGAATTATCCTGAAAGCTTAAGGCTACACAGTCTGTACCACTGGTGCTTCGTCCCCTTCAACCCTCACAACCTCTCAAGTGAGATGAGTGCTATTTGAATCCTCATTTTAGAGTGAAGCAACATAAAACCCAAGAAGGTTAAGTCACTGGTCCAAGGTCACACAACTAGTAAGTGATGGATCATGCCTGTGCTGCTAACTATGGCAATAAATGGGTTCAACAGTTAATAAACTTTCACATACATGGGTAACAGCCACTGAACAAGATTCTGGATCTACATATTAATAGATTCTCAAAGACCTATAACCTAGTAGGAGAAACAGACAAGGGTGATTTCAGTAACATATGGCCAGTGGGGTGATAGAGATGCCATCACTCAGGTGGTGCTGAGATGGTCCTTGGCCCAGACTTGAAATTCAGGGACACCCAGGAGGTGAGTGTGAAAGGGTAAGTTAGAATTGAGATGAGCAGAAAGGTATGGTAGTATCAGTGGATGGGAGGATTTCCAGGATGAAGTGTTCTGGGTAATAGGATGGGAGGGTGAGCTTGTGTTAAGTGGGTCATTTATTATCAGGCCCCATGTCCCAGCCTTAGGCTAGGGCTGGATTTTTATTTTATTTTCAGTAAGATTGTAACGTAAAAGTAGTATTCACCCAGAGGCAGGTCCCTGAGAGAGGGCTCTGCAGAGGGCTGGGGCATGGTGGCAGGGTGCTTATCCATCCTCTGTCATACAGTGTACATTATGGAGGTCCCAGAAAAGCCTCCCCTACAGCCAAGAGCGGTGAGAGAGGGGTGGGATTTATGGGAAGGTCTGGACTGTCACTTCTCATTTAGTGTGGGTGCCTCCTGGACACAAAAGCTTCCTAATCCATGAAGGAAGATGGCACTCCCTATCCGGGTGGTAGAAAAAGAGAACCGGAGGTAGCCCAGTGTTCCACAAAGCCAGGAACAGTGGGGTTAACCTGTGTCTAAAGATTCCTGTTTTTTTTTTTTTTTTTTTTTTTTTTTTGTGGTACCGGAAATTGAACTCAGGATCCTGTGCTTGCCAGGCAAGTGCTTATTCTACTGAGCTATCTCCCTGGCCCTGTTTTTTCTAGAGAATTCCATCTGGGAATTCCTGGGGAAGAGGCCACCACTAGGAAGCATCATCAAAAGGATACTTCTGGCTGCCCAGGAAGGAAACAGTGGAGCGGACAAAACTGTACAGGATGTTCCGGACCTAGTCTGAACCACAGTCTCCCTCTTGTGCAGGGCCTAGTGTTTTGGACTTAGCCAAGGGCTGGATTCTAAAGAAAGCCCTTTTAGTTCCAGGAAGACCAGGCTGTGCCACAATAACTGAATGGTGCCATCAAACTGGGCTTGGCCATAATAGTGGGTGCTGGTGGTTCTTTCTCCTGGCGCTGGCCCCTGAGCCAGGAGTTCATGTGACTTTTCTCTTAGATTACCGAGTATATGCAGCAGGCGGGATGGGCTTGGACCTCCGCCCACATAACCACCTCCAGCACTATGACATGCTCAAGGACATGTGGGTATCACTAGCACCCATGCCAACCCCAAGATATGCTGCCACCTCCTTCCTCCGAGGCTCCAAGATCTACGTTCTAGGTAAGGAAGAGTTGCCTGTTGTACATTTCCCACTCCTTCCATCCCTTGGGTGGCTTCCCTTTGCAAGCAATGCCTTTGAGCTGAGCATCTCCTTGACATGGGGGATGGTCACACTGGCCCAACCCTCAGGGAGCCTGTGTGAATGGGTAACAGAAGGGGAAATCTAGCCACTGTGCTCAGGGACTCCTCTTCTGCTCACCTCCACCCTGCTGTGGCCTCCAGGAGGACGCCAGTCCAAGTATGCAGTCAATGCCTTTGAGGTCTTTGACATCGAGACTCGCTCCTGGACCAAGTTTCCCAACATCCCCTGCAAGCGGGCCTTCTCCAGCTTTGTGACCCTGGACAACCACTTGTACAGTTTGGGAGGCCTGCGACAGGGCCGGCTCTACCGGCAGCCCAAGTTCCTGCGAACAATGGATATGTTTGACATGGAACAGGGTAAGCTGGGAGCCACCCTCTGCCCTGTGTTTGCAGGGCTTCCCCAGAGAAATGCTGGCTGCTTGCCTCCCTTCAGGTTGACCCCTGCTTCCCTCCGTCCCACCCATGTTCCCAAGGCCACCTGCCCAGCTGAGGAAGCCTCTCCAAAATCTGAACAGCTATCTTCCTTGGGGCTACTTATACGGTCAGATTATTTCTATCTGTGTAGGGTTGTCTTCCATGTGTTAATTACTTTCATCAAAACCTTTTCTATATATTATTTTCTTACAATATCTGTTCAGGACCAAATCAGGGAGTAATTTTCTTTACTGACGGAGAAACAGAGGGATGTCCACTCCCATACTCATTGTCTCTATCAGCTTCCTCTGCAGTTTAGAGCCAGGGAGGGAATTCACGGGTGGGAATTTCCATGCTTCAAGCTACAAGAAGCAAGGGGTGGGTGCAGGTGGTGGAGGAGGTCATTGTAAACAGCAGGGGGCGCTGTGCACACCCAAAAAATGAATAGAAGGACATCGCTGCCTAGGGTGAGAGCCGTTTAGGGTTTGTCTATGTTTGGTAGGGATGGTTAGCTCCTAATTCTCCCTCTCTGTGACCTGTAGGGGGATGGCTGAAGATGGAACGTTCGTTCTTCCTCAAGAAGCGGCGGGCTGACTTTGTGGCTGGCTCTCTGAGTGGACGGGTCATAGTAGCAGGGGGTCTTGGTAAGGATGGAGCTTCCAGGCTGGGATGTTTGTGCTCAGTGGATCCCTGGCCCTTGGCATAAGCAGCAGAATCCTGGCTTTTTGTACATCTCTTGCCTACTTCTTTATTCCAAATACTGTAATTCAAAACCCATTCTTCCTTGCATAGGGGCTTTGCTTATCCACTTAGGGAACCCAGATGAGGTCTTTCTGTTCTCTTGCACTGGGGAAACTGAAGCTCAGAGAGAATAAGAGACATACTGATAGCCATGTAACCCAGGTTTGCAGAGCACAAATCTATGGAATGACTGGAGAAGCCTTCATCCTCTTCTGACCTATCTCTCTTCCTTAGATACCCAACTCTATCTTGGGACAAGAATGCACCTAATCAAATACATACTTGTAACAGATTTAAGATTTGATATATTACCCCTCTCAGAAGTTGCTGGTATTTTGAAGGCAGGACTGTAATGAGGTAAACCCAATGTCATTAGGGCAGAGAGATGCAGGCCTTAGTGCTTGAGGCACCTCAGATTTAATCCAAGTGTGGACATAGCCCTGCATTGCTTGTGCATGAAAAGACCGTGGAAGCTAGACCACTTGATAGCTTTTGTAGAGAAAAGCAGAGGGGATATAGCAGTGCTCTAAAAAGTTCTGATAAAATCCAGGGGGGAGGGGTGAATGCTTATTCTTAGGAAAATGAAAAGACAGGGAGAAGATTGCAGGGACAGAGTGCTGCCTGAAGAGAGCTACCAGCCTAGGAAGGGGCCGCATCTGAGCCAAAGACACCACAGCAGCTCCTCGGTGTGTGCTTGTGTGTCTATGAGAGGAGGAGGCGGGGATTGGTAGCTGGATTGGTAAGGTCTGACTCTGTTGTCGCTCTTAGGGAACCAGCCTACAGTCTTGGAGACAGCCGAAGCCTTCCATCCAGGGAAAAACAAATGGGAAGTCCTCCCGGCCATGCCCACACCCCGCTGTGCCTGCTCCAGCATCGTCCTAAAGAACTGTCTCCTGGCCGTGGGGGGTGTCAACCAGGGTCTGAGCGATGCGGTGGAAGCTCTGTGTGTCTCCGACTCTTAGCTGTCTAGGGCCCACACCTTGCATCTAAGCTGTATCACTACTCTTGACATGAGGAATGGTCTTGACAGAGCAGTTAGGGCTACTTTTCAGGCTGCCCAATACCAGAGGAGAGGCTGCTGTTGTCCTTTCCCTAGCTCTGAACTAGGGATTGAGGGCCACTTGAGATTAAAAATGGAGCACAGTGGAGAGGGGGTGTCTGACTCTCTAGTTTCTTTGGACTACATTTCTTCTGCATCTGGTGGTCAACTGTGGACCTGCTGTGGACCTCACCTGCTAAACGCATTGGAACATGAAACCAGAGGCAGCTGCGTGCAGGAGGAAGTCAGGGGTTCACCTGGCCAGGCCAGGCCAGCAGCTTCAGCAGGAAGGACCTTTCCTCTTGGGGTCCTTGCTAGACATTGCTGATGGGGAAGGGGCAGACTCTGAGCCCTGTGTCTGTTCCCCACATCTCCCTTCCGTTTTGCCCTTTGCTACCCCTTTCACACCAGAGGCCCTGCATTTTTGTCCCCAGCGGTCTCCAGAGTACTCTTATGTGAAACCTTCCCCTGTACACTGTGTCTTTGAAATCTACACAGGATAGATTAATTGCACTCTGGTTAATAACAGCAGCACAGTAATTAAACTCTATATTCCTATCTGTTCTGCTGCCTCTACAGGGGTAGGTGGAAAGACATCCTGATGGGTAGTGGGGACCCTAAGTAACAATCCTTCTAATGTTTTCAAGCTATTTCAATAGGGCCATCTATCTTCGCTGTTCCCTTTGAAGAACTCCATCTTCCCACAGCTACCACCAGCTGCCCCACTCGTGAAAAAACAGCAAATTTCCCTTGTCTTTGTACCAAGACTCCATGTCTGTGTTTGACTAAGTTGTATTCACTCAGTCTGTATCAGGTTCCTCCTCTTGTCTGTCCTTACTTTATTCAGCAAAAAGCTTTCTTTTTTTTTTTTTCTTTTTTCTCATCCAAAGTAGAGAAGAAACTGCTCCCTGGCTTTTTAAAAAGGCAAAAAAGTCTCTCAGGGATATCCCTCATTTTAGCTTGTATGGCATCTTTGTGGTTCCGGTTACTTTTAAAAACTGCCCAAGCCAGGCATGGTGGCACATGCCTATAATCCCAGCACTTGGGAGGCTAAGGCAGGAGCATCAGTGTAAGTTTGAAACCAGCCTGGGCTACAAAAGTGAGCTCAAGGCTAGCCTGAACTTCATAGCGAAACCCTGTCTCAAAATGACGAAAAGAAAAGGAAGGAAGAAAGGAAGGAAGGAAGGAAGGAAGGAAGAAAAGAAAGAAAGAAAGAGAAAGAAAGAAAGAAAGAAAGAAAGAAAGAAAGAAAGAAAGAAAGAAAGAAAAAAGGAAAGAAAGAAAAGAAAAACTGTGCCCAGCTGGGAGTGGGGCTCATGGTAGAGCACTTTCCTAGCACACATGTGGCCCTGGGCTCCATCCTCAGCCCTGAAACCAAAGCCATGCTAGCACTGGGAATTCAAAGATAAATAAAATGCTTACCCTGAGAGATGTGAAGCATCCAGACAGCATCCCCGTGGTGGTATAGTTATCTTCTGTGGAGATGGAACAGGAGGGGAACACCTGTCTGTTATCTGAGGGCTCACAGGGAACTTCCTGAACGGAGCGTGACACCCTCAACTGGATCTTCAAGGTTTAGTGGAACCTCAGTCTTGAAGGGGTGGGGACTTTTATTTGCCCTTTCCTTGGGACCTGGACTTCTTTCTTCTCTGGGTCCCAGAGGATGCAGACACCTGCTGGCCGGTCCTTCCTTCGATGCAGAGAAGGCTCCCTGTGCCGCTGGTGCCCCCTAGTGAGCAGACTGCAAAAAAGCCGCCTGCAATGTTTTTGTTGCCTCTTATTTCCTTTGCACTTGTACAAAAATGAGCTAGAGGAGCTGCAGATACTGAAAGGGATGGCACAGCCCCCTGGAGGAACTGCCACAGGGACTGTCCGTGGTATAGTCATCCTGTTTCCCTTCCATTTTGTCCTGCTCCTCTAGCCTCCAGCTCCTTACCCAAGAAAGGTGTCTACAAACTGATATCTACAGCCTTTGCAAGAGGAGACCAAGCCCTATGGGCGGCATCTCTCCAAGTACACAAAATGGCCCTGTAACCATTGATGGGGCTGAAGTTTAAAATAGCTGGAACTGGGCCGGCAAGATGGTTCAGTGGTCTAAAGCGCCTGCGCAGGAAGGCTCAGGCAACTGCAGGGACTGCGGTTCGATCCCCGGCACCACATGCTGCGCCAGCGCCACCACCAGGGCAGGCTGAGCCAGCCACAAAATAAAGAAACAAACAAACAAACAAACACAACAAGCAAACAAACAAACAAATAAATAAATAAAATTAAAAAAATAAAATAAAATAGCTGGAACTGTAGGGATACAGCCAACTCTAAAAGGTTAAAGTAGGCATGGTGACATGCACATAATCCTAGCACTGTGGGAGACTGAGGCAGGACTGCAAGTTCAATATAGGCTTCTTGAGACCGTGTCTCACAAAAATGGGAGGCAGGGCTGGAGATGCAGCTCAATGTCAAGGCTCTGCATTCAATTCCAGTGTCTGCTAAATAATTACTTGAAGGAAAGTTTGAATTAGCCACTCATCGGGGGAGCTGGTGTCTGCTGAGGAAATTCATGTAGGAGAATTCAGGGTGTGCTGAGGCAAGAGGGTCGTACTGAATCTCAGTGTTAACACCCATATCTGGTAGCTGGTGGCACCATGGAGGCAACACAGGATCCAAACTGTCTTTTGATCATACACATACACTCTCACACACAGACACTGTGAGGAGGCCCCTCATCTTTCTTACCTTCATTTTCCAGTTTACCAAACAACACCAATGATGATGCCATGTCATGAGGTGGTAAAGCACCTTCAATCCGCAGATCAACTCTGATGTCCTATTTTGCAGATGTGAAAACTAGGGACTGGAGAGGTTCTATGACTTCTCTAGGGTTCTTCAATAGTAAGTGATTAAACCAGAACAATTTCAAAGCTCATGAGCACAGCGCCATGTTTCCTCAGGTGAGCAAACACTGGGAGAGAAAAGACAGTGGTAGACCGTGGTGCTACCTGAGGAGCTAGAAGAAGTCCAACCTGGGAGGACAGAGACTGTTTCATGAGGAAGCAAGGCAAGGATTATCCAGGCAAGGTTGGGAAGGACTGACTGGTATGAGAAGAGCATTGAATATTCCTAAATTTAGATCCCTAGGAAAGAAAGTTCCTTTGAAATATTTTTTTAGTCCATTGGCTTTTCCAAACAGTTGTTTACAGTGAGCATCTGTTATGTGCTTGATATGGTGCTCAATTTAGGATCCTGTCTTCCCAGAGTTGCTGCCTTGACAGTGAGACTGGCAGACCCTTTGACTAGTGCAACAAAGAAGCCCACCCTGGGTGGCTGATTGAGCTAAGACAGACAGGAATTGGGGCTGGCTTTTGAATGATATGACTTGAACTGCTCTTTGAAAGAGACCAGCCAAGCTGAGATTGATCACAGGCTTTGAAGAAAGAAGAGGTTCTCATTATGATTCTCCTATACTAACTGACTTTGAGGACACTGCTTACCCTCTCTTAAGTCTCAGGTTTTTTATCTGTAAAATGGGCAAAGTGAGGCCACTTGTTACAAAGCTAAGAGCTACCTCCTTCGTGTAAAATGATCTGCTGTTAGGTAAGGAGCACGTTATTAATTTTATTGTTGTTGAAGGAAATGTAGAGGTGTTCTCAAGGCCACTGAGAGAAAAGGTTTGGCTTGTGGGGGGTGGGGCAACCTAGTGTAGAATGCAGGGGAGGTAGAACTACAAATGGGCAAGGCTGTACCAAGATTGAAGAAGATACCAGAAAATGATAGGTAGGAAAGACCAATACAGTGAGTATGGCCATCCTTCTGCAACTGTTATACAGATTTAATGAAATTCTGATCAAAATTCCAACAGCACATTTCACAGAATTAGAGGAAACAGCCCTAAAGTTCATTTGGAACCAGAAGAGACCTAGAACAGCAAAGGCAGTTCTGGGCAACAAGGGTAAGGCAGGGGGCATCATGATCCCTCACTTAAAGTTATACTATAAAGATACCTAGATAAAACAAATTGGCACTGGCGAAAAAAAAAAAAAAAGGAAGGTGAGGCTCAGTGGAACAGATCAAAAGATGCAGAAACAACTTCAGACATATCCAGCCCCCCACCCGCCACCCCTGTACTGGGGATCAAACTTGGGACCTTGTGTTTGCCAGGCAGGTGCTTATGTCGCTAAGCTATATCCCTGGCCCCAGGCACATTATCTTTGATGAAGGCCCCAAACACATTCATTAGAAGAAAGCCTCTTTAATAAATGGTGCTGGAGGGCCAGCGAGATGGTTCAGTGGTCTAAAGCGCCTGCTTAGGAAGCTCAGGCAACTGCAGGGACTGCGGTTCGGTCCCTGGCACCACATGCTGCGCCAGCCCCACCTCCAGGGCAGGCTGAGCCAGCCACGAAATAAATAAAGAAACAAACAAACACAACAAGCAAGCAAATAAATAAATAAATAAATAAAATTTTAATAAGTAAATAAATGGTGCTGGAAAAACTGGCTCTGCACATGCCAAAGATGAAAACTGGACTCGTATTTTTCACCATTCACTAAACTAAATTTGAAATGGATCAAAGATCTAAATAATCAAATCAGAAACATTAAATCTGCTGGAAGATAGCATAGGTAAAACTCTTAAAGACATTGGTGTAGACAAAGAGTTTATGGGGGCTGGGGAGATAGCTCCGTGGCACAAGTGCCAGCCCAGCAAGTGCAAGGTCATGAGTTCGAACCCCAATCCTGAAAAAAAACAAAGACTTTATGAATAAAACCCTAACTGCACAGAAGCTATCACAAAGAATCAACAACTGGAATCTCATCTTATTAAAAAGCTTTGCACAGCAAGAGAAACCACCAACAGAGTGAAGAAGCAACCCACAAAGTGGGAAAAAAATGTTTTCCAGCTGTTCCTCAGACAAAGGGTTATATCAAGAATATATAAAGAATTAAAAAAAATCACAAAGAAAGATCTCTCAAATTTAAAGACCAAATCCAGAAATGGGCATATGAGATGAATACACATTTCTCAGATAAAGAAATACAAATAAAAAATAAATATATGAAAAAATGTTCAACATTACTAGTCATCTGAGAGATGCAAATTAAAATAACACTGAGATTCTATTTAGTGGAGTTCTTTCCAACCA
>PVKN010003692.1:18512-36247 GCA_004027915.1 Capromys pilorides | reverse complement strand
CTTCATCCTGGTATCCATACTGACTCAGTTGAAGATCAGCATAATTACCAGTTGTACCTATAACCAAGTATTAATAACCAAGTAATTAATCACCAATCCCCACCCTTTGTTACACAGTGAAAATACTTAAGGAATATGTGTGTGTGTGACATTGGAGCTATAAACCAGGACCTCCCGCATGTTAGGAAGCACTGTACCTCAGAGCTGCTATACCCTTTCTACAAGCTATACCCCCAGCTTGTAGAAAGCTTTTCTTTTGGCACAGGGTCTGCAGGGTCTCACAGTGTAGCAGTTCTCCTGTTTGCAGCCTCCTATGCATTGGGATTACAGGTGTGCAGCACCACACCCAGTCTCAGTCGCTGGCTCAGTGCACCCCAGGGGCAGGGCCGAGATGCAGTGCTGGCCGCTGCACTCTGTCTAAGCAGGCGTTTAGTCTGCTGAGCTGTCTGGCTGACCCAAGAAAGCTTTTTAATAATGTTAACGGCTGGCCAGGCAGTGTAGAGCACACGTGTAATCCCAGCATTCTGGAAGGCTGAATGCACCCCCCACCCCTTTTCTTATGAGACAAGGTCTCACTGGGTTGCTAAATTGCCAGGCTGAGCCTAAACTTGAGATCCTTCTGCCTCAGCCTCTCAGAGTACTAGAATTACAGGCATGTGCTGCTACGCCTGGTTTTTGCATGAAATTTTTGTGATCAGGTCATATTCTTTGTTAGAAGGATCTAGTATCCATTATAAATTTGAAATCACAGTGGTATGCCTGTACTCTTCATTAGTTGCTTCTGGGAGGCATGACCAGTACCAAACTGTTTTGGCTGGGAAGTGCAGCTTGTCAAGGGGCAGTCGACACCAACAGCCTCTAGTGTGCACAGCACATACCAAGCAGATGACTGGAACAAAATTTTCATGATAAAATTCCTTAAGTACTAAATTCCACTAGTGTCAGAGTAGTCAGGCACCAAGATATGACTGTATAACCCCAAATCTAGACTGAAAAATATTTAGTTTGATTTTTATTTTTCTTTTTCAAGCTGGAGGTAATCATAAACAAGATTCTGGTTTTTGTTTGTTTGTTTGTTTTTGCAGAGCCAGAGATTGAACTTAGGCCCTTGCACTTGCCAGGCAAGCACTTATTCTACTGAGCTATCTCCCCAGCCCCTGAGATTCTGGTTTTTAACATAACACATTTCTTTTCCTTTTCTCTTGAGAAACAATTCAAAATAGGATAAACAATGAGTCCCTTACATATACACAGCAAGCTTGCTGTAGCGTTAGTAGCTTGCCTTGCGTGGCCTTGCCCAGCTTTGATCACCTGATCTTGTCCCACTGTGACACAGCTGGCAGCTCAGTGACACACCTCGCCACCTGCTCTGCATCTGCTCCAGCCAGTGCCTCCCTGACTTGGGTAATCCTTGCTTTATTTTATTATTATTTTATTTTTGGTGCTAGTCAAACTCAGGACCTAGCACTTGCCAGGCAGGCGCTTAAGCTGTTGAGCTATTCCCTCAGCCCGTTCCTTGCTTTGGAGCTTTTCTTTTCTATACTACAACTGATCCTCTGCACTCTGTAGACCTCAATACCTTGACTATGCCATAGCTTTAGGGATGCTAATAGAACCATAGCCTGGTTGCCTTGGTTGGGGTCTGGCTGTTCCTCCGAACCCCTACCAGTGAAGTGGAGCCCTGTAGAGCGCTCGGTGATACAAACAGCCGGCAGCAGCCCTCGTGCCATGGGGTCACCACCACTGCCCCAGGCCATTCATTTAGAGATCACCTCTTCGTACAGGTGAATAATTATATCCATGTTTAGCTCCTTTTACCGTGACCAGCTTCCTTTTCTGAGGGTAATAAATACTTATTTTTTAATTTTATTAATTTTAATAAGAAAGAAATAACAGGACTGGCAAGATAGCTCAGTGGTCTAAAGTGCCTGCTTAGGCAAACTTAGGCAACCCACAGGGACCGTGGTTCAGTCCCCAGCACCACATGCTGTACCAGCCACAACCCCACAGCAGGATAAGCAGGTCATAACATACATACAGCGGCCGGTGAGATGGCTCAACAGTCTAAGCACCTGCTTAGGCAAGCTTAGGCTATGGCAGAGACCACTTTTGATTCCCGGCACCACATGCTGTGCCAGCCCCACCCCCAGGGCAGGCCATTAAAAAAAAAAAAAAAAAGCGTAAATAAATAAATAAATAACATTTTTAAAGAAAGAAAGAATAATGAAACCGTTTCAAAACACATTAGTAGGACAGCCCCAATAATTAATACAGTGCATATTGTTGTCTTCATAGCAGTTGTTGGTAACCAATATTTAAAGTCTATTGTCCATGACTCTTCTCTGAGTAGGACTAAGAAAAGCATCACCAGTATTTATCTCTCTATTTTGTTTTTATGGCAGTAGGGATTGAACCCAGAGCTTTTACACTAATAAGCACACCTGTAACTGCAGTACTCTGGAGGCCGAGGTGGGAGGATTACATTGCTGTCACTGGGAAAGTTTGGAGGAACAGCCAGACCCCAGTGAAAGCCTTCCTTGACTTTGGCCTTACTTAGTTTGGTGTTTAATCATTTTCTATACATTCTACTTTATACAGCTAGGGGCCACCTGTAATCCCCAAAGTCTGAGAGGCTGAGGCAGGAGCACTGAAAGTTCAAACCCGGCCTGGGTAATGTGGCAACTTAGTAAGACCTTGTCTTACAAAGAGTATGAAGAGGTAGCTCAAGGCAGAGGCACTGGGTTGAGTCCCCAGTTGTGCAGGGAGGAGGAGTGTTAGGGATTGATGACCAGGATGATGTGTTTATGAATTCCCCAAGACAGTGGCTGTGTCCCCTTCCCCACTGTTACCACACGACACAGCTGCCACATTCTTGCCAGCATAAATGTCCAGTTGATACTCACTTGACCTCAAGCTAGGTCAAGGTGTTGGCTCCAGTGAGCAGAACAAAATCCACTTGAGAAGGTTCTTAACACATTCTCAAAATGATTCTTTTTTGAAGCCAAAAGAATCATCCACTTGACATCTGAAAAGAAACTTTACTAATAATTTTTTCTGTTTGTCTTTGACAGGCTGCACATTAAATGGTCAAGAGGTAAAATTCACCGTGCATTATGAAAATGGGTTCACCATCTCCAGGGAAAATGGAGGCTCCAGCGCTCTGCTGTTCCGCTACCCCTTTGAAAGGCTGAAAATGTCTGCTGATGATGGCATCAGAAATCTCTATCTAGATTTTGGTGGTCCCGAGGGAGAACTGGTAAGAGTAGATCTGACAGCCATGCTTATATACATAGTTATTCTCTTTTTCATTATTTCTTTTTTAAAATTTTCATGTATTTGGTACAGGGTCTCACTACGCAGTTCAGAATCATAGTGATTGTCCTGTTTCAGCCCCCCCAGTGCTGGGATTACAGGTGTGCGCCAACACACCTGGTTTCAGTGGCCAGCTTGGTGCGCCTGGGGCGGGGCTCACACAAGAGGTACCAAGAATTGGACCTGGGTCCTTGTGCTTGCCAGGCAGGTACTTAGACCACTAAGCTATCTCCAGGGCCCCTCTCACTGTTTACCAGTTAGATAAAAGCTAATTATGGTCTGCTATTTATTTGAAACAGAAAATTATTCTTCTGTTTTCAAGATAGCACTGGATTTGTTTTTGTTGCAGTTTTCTTTTTTTTTTTTTTTTTGGCTTGCTCAGGCTGCCTTAAGGGCAGGTCTGATAAGGCTTGTAGAGCCAGGGATCGAACCCAGGTCCCCTGCACCTGACTACGTTTGTCTGAGTAGGCACTTAAACAACTGTGCTAAGCCACAGCACCCCCCATTGCAGTTTTCTTTCCTCCAGTTAAACCATTCTCTCCCCCAGCTCCAGTTTTTTTTTAAATTTTTTCTCTCTCCAGTTTTTTTTTAACAAAGATTTTTATGGTCTAAAAAAATTTGTATGTGTTACTAAGGATTAAACTCAGGGCTTCACACATGCTAGGCCAGCATTGTATCACTGATCTACATCCCTACCCCCAAAAAACTCTTTTAAGAAAGTTTTATTTTGAGGGGCCAGCAAGATGGTTCAGTGGTCTAACGCGCCTGCTTAGGAGGGCTCAGGCGACTGCGGGGACTGCAGTTCGATCCCCGGCACCACATGCTGCGCCAGCGCCACCACCAGGGCAGGCTGAGCCAGCCACAAAATGAATAAATAAAGAAACAAACAAACACAACAAGCAAACAAATAAATAAATAAATAAAATTTAAAAAAAAAAAAGTTTTATTTTGTTTTGGCTGAGTATGGTAGCACATGTCTGTAATCTCAGCATCAGCACTTGAGGGAGGCTGAGGCAGGAAGATCCCTGTGAGGTCTAGACCAGCCTGGGCTACAAAGTGAATTTAAGGCCACCCTGAACTGCATAGTGAGATTCTGTCTCAAAAAGACAATCAATCAATAACTGAAGAAAAGAAAACTTTCAGTTGTAGTTTTTCATATGGACATTGGGAATATTGATTAGCAACCTAAGTGCCTGCCTGGCAAGCACAAGGTCCTGAGTTCAATTCCCAGTACCAAAAAATAAAGTTTTTCATATGGAAATTGGAGGTATATGCTTAGTAAAGGCACAATTGGCTTCCCAACTAACCTTAAGAGTCATCCTGGGGCTGGCCAAATAGCTCAGCTGACTAAAGCGCCCGCTTAGTCAGACTCGGTGTCGGTGATTGACACTGGGCGTGGTAGTGCACACCTGTAATCCCAGCTCTTGGGAGGCGGAACACAGGCGGATCACTACAAGTCTGATCTGCATAGTGATGCCCTGTACACCCTGTAGACCCTGTACTAAAATACAAAGAGAGTCACCCTAACCACCTACCTAGTAAGGGATATCAGAAACCACATCCACATGGTCGTGCTTTAGCTACGCTTACTGTGATTCTTCTTGGAAAACAAAATTACAATTAATGGCCTCTGTGTTAGACAGTCATTTGTGTGTGCGTGTGTGTGTGTGCGTGTGTGTGTGTGTTTACCTTTGTTTCTTTTGGCAAAGTCTCTCTATGTTGTTTAAGATGGCCTTGAACTTTGTGTAGCCCAGGCTGGGCTCAGAATCACAGCAGTCCTCCTGCTTCAGCAGCCTGAATGCTGGGATTATAGATGTACATCACCGCACCTGGCTCTTCTTTATTTTATTTTATTTTTTTGTTTTGTTTTGTGTTTTCGTATTTTAGGACAGGGTCTACAGAGTGTTCAGGGTCTCATTACTAGATCGTACTTGTATGATCCGGCTGTTTACAGCCTCCCAAGAACTGGGATTACAGGTGTGCACCACACCCAGTCTCCATTGTTGTCCCGGGGCGCAGGGCCGGCACTGCAGGCTCAGGGATCGAACCCTGGCCCTGTGCCTGCTTGCAGGTACTTTAATCTGCTGAGCTAGGGTTGGGGAGATAGCTCAGTAAAATAAACACCTGCCTGGCAAGTGCAGGGTCCTGAGTTCAATCCCTAGTACCACAAAAAATAAATAAAAAATCTGAGCTATTTGGCCAGCCCATGTGTTATGGTTTATGTCTAGTTGTCCCCCCAAAGCCTCATGTAATCATGGAACGGGGACTTCTAGAGTTTGAGATTTGAGTCATGATCCACTGGGATTATGTGTTTTAGTACTGATGGGATTATGGGTCTGAGTCCTTCTGGGATTATGGGTGTGGCCTAAGGCAGATAGGCTGAGGCAGAGAGCCTGAATGTAATATAAAGAGAGACAGACGTTGTTTGTTGCTCTGCCTCCCTGGTTGGTCAGTTGCCTTTGTCGCAATTGTTGCTGTTCTGCCTCCATGAACATGAACTAGATGCTCTCTGCCCTGTTCCACTCAGCCTTGGGCCAGCCGAATATGGACTGAAACCTCCAGAAACTGTGAGCTAAATAAACTTTTCCTTCCTTCATTTTGAGTGTCAGGTATTTGTCCCAGCAAGGAGTAAAAAGTAACTAAGACACCATGATTCCCCCACCCGCGCTTTCTGGCTCAAGCTGCCTTAAGGGCAGGTCTAGGGATTGAACTGCCATCCCCTGTGCCTGACTGGAATTGCCGCGCCGCGCCGGCACTTGACACCGCAAGCCCCATGTCTAACACGCGTCTGTTTGTTGCTTTCTGTTCTCAAGAGTTTCTGTTGCTCTAGCTTTTGTTGTCGCTGTTCTGGGGATTGAACTCCGAACTTCACACAAGCTAAATGTACACCGTACCAGTGAGCTACGTCCTTGTTTTTTTAAGTAGAACATCTCATCTACATGTGTTTCTTTTGCATCTGCGTGTATTAAAGTCTGTCTCTATAGTAGTGATAGTGAATTTCCTTTCTCCACAGACCATGGACCTGCATTCTTGTCCGAAGCCGATCGTATTTGTGTTGCACACGTTCTTGTCAGCGAAAGTCACTCGCATGGGACTGCTTGTCTGAGCAGCAGAAAGTCAGAAAAGAGCCTTGACTGTCACCAAAAGTATTTTCACCTCAAAAAAAGAAGGAAAAAAAAAAAAAAAGCACAAAAGAAAGCGCGTTGCTCTCTTTCCTCCAGTACAGTGCCTTCCCAAGGACCTGCAAATCACTGCTGAACCCTAACCGGGTTTACAGAAGAGGCTGCCTTGGCCAGAAATGCTAGGACTTTATTAAGCTCCAAAATGAAACGGTTGATTCATTGTCTCATTTCATAATGTGGTTTTATAAGTGGTTAGGTTATTTTCCCTGCTAAAGATGGTGGCTTTTTGTTGTGGTTGTTTGCTTTGGGGCTTTTTTTGGACCTAATCGAATAGCCAGCCAAGAGTTGTTTCCTTTCCCTTAATCCTGCAGGACTTGTTTGGCCCGGCCTTGGTGTCTCAGCCTTGGCGTCTCACTTCCGGTGGCTTTCCTTTCCAGGTGCTAGTGCGCACAGCCCGTGGCTTGTGCACGCTCCGCGTAGGCTGATGCTTCCGTAGCTTAGTGTCTTCACTTCTCCTCCCACCCTGAGAAACCCTTGAGCTGCATCACCCCAAGGTTCTTCCCTCTGTCCGGGCTCTCGCCGCGTCCCATCTGCCCTCCACCTCTTTTCCTGAGCATATGTGCTAACTGTAGGATTCAGAAGCTGCAAAATGTGATTCACCTTTCTACTCCTTTTCTGGTGATGACCAAGATGAAATGCAGTTTGGAAAGTCTCCATTGAAGGAAAGTTTTTTTTTTTTTTTAACTTTTCTGAGTTTTTCTTTGGTAGGAGCCAGGGTATAAGATTTATTTTAAAAGAAAATCCTCATTTTAAGCTAAGCCATCTTTTACTGCCTACCAAATGTGCCTTTGGTTAGGATTAGTGAAGCTAAATCAGTCACTGCTTGAATAACCAAGTATCGCTACCATTCCGGGGATATCATCTTTCCTAGTTTCAAGAAGTAGCCTTCGAGGCAGGTTTCCTTAATGGATCTTCTCTAGTGGCCAGATTCCTTTGAGGAAGATAAACCGTAAGAGCCAGTCTGTTTAAAGAGTAGGCTTTGGGTGAAGCCAGTCCTCAGCACACCATATCAAGTTGCTTTGGGCTGCGTGAACCCGCACAGGATTCTGGGCCGAGCTTCCTCCCCAGAATAGACTGGACAAGCAGCTGCCCACTCAGGACTCCACGCTGGCTCCGCGAGGAATTCTGTAGCGGGCAGGGTGATGAGCTCTCAGCATGGCTTCCTTTGTTTTGTGAACAGCAGCAATGAGAATGCTGCATTTTGTGATCTTGGAGAGACATACCTTGTTTTTCGTAATTTTAAAGGAGGTACATGTCTTGGAAATCATTTAAAATAGTATTATAATATCTATATAAAATGTCCAAATTAGCATGGTCCCTGGATCTGAAAGAAAAGGAAACATTGACTTTGATGTTGTGTATGCTGTCTAAGGAATGGCATAGAATTCTTGTGTTCTAGCGCTATCAGGAGTTCTTGGGAAAATGTGAGCACAAAGAGGGTGAAGTGGGCAGCACTCCCAGTGCTGGGAGGCTCCTGGGCCTGAGTGCAGCCGCACGGGTAGGGAGCGTGAAGGCGCAGGTGCCCGTGCAGACAGTGCACCCTCGTGTTCTGCCCCTGCCCAAGCACCAGGCCTTTTCTACCACAGAGTGAGACTAATGTATTCAGAGGCTGGGGAGAGATGTTCATCCTTCTCCAGCTTCAAGTAAATTTTAAACTCCAAGATTGAATGAACTGAACCACTTGAAACTGGAAATTAAAATCTAGGTAAGAATATCTTTTAGGAGCTTTTCATGTTCTGAAAATGAGTAAAGCTAGCTGGGCATAGTGGCACACAGCTGTGGCCCAGCCACTCAGGAGCCTGAGGTGGGAGCATGTTGAGTTTGAGGCCAGCCTGGCAACTCAGTGAGATCCCATCTCAGAAAAAATAAACAAACCTAAAAATTCAAAAGCTTAACATTGGTTCCACCTGAGATACATTTGCCATTCAAGGAAAGAGGGTTCTGAGGTTCCAGCTCTTACTTCTAGAAGCAAATTTTCAACAAAAAAATAACCTCAAGTAAGAGAATCTGAACATTTATTGTTAAGATGGGGCACTGAGTGGTACATTCACGGATTTCAGCAGCATGGACAGTCATTGGCATGTCCCTGTTAAAGGCCACGCCAGGGGAGCTTCAGGGCCACCCTGCTCAGTGGAACTAGGATGAAGGCCTGTAAGATGGGTGTGATTAAAATAGAGCAGGACCAAGGCATCTCATATGTACATTTCAGCTCATTTTGTTCAAGCTTAAATTGTCCCATAAGGCTGAGGCCCACAGGCCCACAGAGTTTGTAACAATGTGTTTGAGTTTGATGTGAAATGAAACCATAGGGGAGGGCTTTGTCCGTCAGCAGCTCCAGACCAAGCGCTCAGCTGCTTGTCTTCCATGCCGTAAGAACCTTCCATCATGGGTAGTCCAGGTTGTTCTTTAAATGTGTTGAAGGGATTTACAAATCCAATTAAGTGCTTTTTTGAATGGGACAGTTTGATATGTATGTGGTTTGTATTTAGTTGCCAAAATATGGCTAATTATTTTCAAGTCATAACTAAAGTGGGCATTTTGATGTTTTGCCACTTTTCTAGAATGAGCTAAATTATCATTTCCTTTTTACTGTGAATTAGAAAAATTGTTGAGGATGTGATGGGCTCCCCTGTCCAGAATGGAAAGAAATTGCAGTGTAATCTATCCTCCCTTGCCGCAGCCAGACTTCCTGTGTTCCAAGACCTGGCTTTAGGTATCCTTTTTATATTCCACACAGACATCCAAAAGCAGTCCATTCAAATATGAAGAATCTCCTTCTTTCCCTAAAACACACCCCTTCCTCCCCATAAAAAGAAAAAAAGAAAGGAAATAAAAGAATTCCATTTTTCTCTTTTTGAAAAAGTAAGGCCTTACCTGATGTCATTAAACAAAACTTACCTGGAAATTAGTATCTAATATTTTATGTGAAGAAATACCTAAATATATGTTTACACAGTATTTATTAGCTAGTCATAACTGTAAACCTACCTAACTAGGCTGGGCATGGTGGTGCACGCCTGTAATCCCAGCACTTGGGAGGCTGAGGCAAGAGGATCGCAATGAGTTCAAGGCCAGCCTGGGCTACATAGTGAGTTCCAGGCCAGCCTGAACTGCACAGCAAGACCCTGTCTCAAAAAATAAAAAAAAAAAGACTGAGCAAAAACCTACCTTGCAGACAGAGTTCCAGGTAAAATATTGGGACACATATAGGCAATCAAAAATGTTATTTTAAATGCCATTCTTCTGTTTTAAAGCCATATTTTAGCACTTTTTACACTGGGAAAAGTCTTATGGTGCCTGATTTTTTATTATCCGAACTCTCACAAACTTTGTTACTTAAAATTTTTGCATGGAAGGAATGATTGAATTATTTTTAAGCTGAAGAACTGAAGCAACAAATGCTTGTTATTATTATTTCCTTTCCTAATTTACCCTTTTAAGTAAAATGGCAACAAAGCTTTTTTAGCTGATCAAATGTGCTTACCCGATGGTCCAAAATTTATTCCTTAAAAAAATTAGGCTGTGTGGAATCTGAACAAGATTATATTTCTCCCTGAAAAAGGCTTAGTTGTAAATGGTTTTGTAGACAAAAGTGTGTGAAAAAACGATGACTTTTAAAAGAAGTTTTGTGGGAAGTATAGGACTTCTACTTTAATTTATATGCATGTGGATATATTTGCTTTCAAAACCATGGAAGAATCTGTCCATGTTTTTAATGCAAATTGCCTTCTAAGCTGCTATGCAAATTTATTACAAAGCCCTACCTGCTTAAAGAGTTGAAACTTTTTGAAAATTTTCAGGGACAGCCTGTAGACTCAAGCACTTTTTCTGCTTTTTTGTATCTTATCTCAGACACTTACGTTGAATTATGTTCATTATTTTCACTGGTTATAAGCTATTGTTTGTACAGAGTACTTAAACTATCCAAATAGCCAGCGTACATTTCCATGTGGCTGCCATGATGGGAATGGCTGGTTAGAAAGCCAAAGCTCGTTTTCCAGTCCCTAATGCAGATGTAAAGTTCCAGGTCTCTTTGGTTGCAAAACAAATCTTGCTATCTGTGTAATGAGAAGAGGCCTGTTTAAATTTGGGATTCTGCAGTGAGTCATGCTCATTCTTTTTATATATTGCTATCAGATATAATGTATATGTCAGGCGGTATCATATTCTACTTTAAGTTTTGAAATATTTCACTTAGTATGGCTTTTCTTTTTCCACCTGAAGGTGAAAGGAGAAAATCTACCCTCTCCCACTCTGAACTTTTTAATTGCTTAATGATCTAGAATTATTTTGTCTTTCCATTAAGAGCCGGTTGCAGCAGGCTGCCCTCCGCCCTTTGCAGCTGCGTCTTTCTCTGTGTTGAGTACAGTGAATGTGTGATAAGAGACAGTTTTAAAATCGTTATGCTGTACATCAGGATTGTATCGTTTTTGAGCAGTATAGTTATTGCTAGGCTGTAATGATGTTAAATGGAATTTATTTTATTCTAGTAATACCAGTTAAGTGACTGATCTAAAACCCTTTCTAGGGGCCGGCGAGATGGTTCAGTGGTCTAAAGCGCCTGCTTAGGAGGGCTCAGGCAACTGCGGGGACTGCGGTTCGATCCCCGGCACCACATGCTGCGCCAGCGCCACCACCAGGGCAGGCTGAGCCAGCCACAAAATGAATAAATAAAGAAACAAACAAACACAACAAGCAAACAAATAAATAAATAAAATTTAAAAAAATAAAAAAAAAAACCCTTTCTAAAAAAAAAACCTACATACATGTGGTAGATCCGTGATACAGGTTTGTTCTGATAAGTGATGGAACTTCAAGTTAAGGGTAAGGTATAAAAGATGTCAGGGACCTGGGTTCAAGGTTAAGGTACAATAAATAGGCTCATAGAATACATCTGTTTTCTTGTTTCTTCTTGACACTGGCCAAACTGCCAGCTAGAAGGAGGGTTGTTACACATTAACTCGAAAGAATATTTGAGGCGGTGTTAGTTCGTTTGTTCTTTGCGTGTTTGTTTTGGTGCTAGGGGTGGAACCCAGTGCCTCCCACGTGTTCAGTGTGCTTTACCACGGAGCTACATGCGCAGCTCTTCATTTCCTTCAACACATAGACTTGAGCTTAATCTCTGGCCATTTTTTTTTTTTTTTTTTTTGGCAGGACCAGGTTCGAACTCATGACCTTGCACTTGCCAGGCAGGCACTTGTGCCACGGAGCTATCTCCCCGGACCTCTCTGGCCATTTTTACTCTTGCTTTCCACTGTGAGTGACCAAACCAAAGCATATCCTCGTTCTAGAAGTGAATCCATATTTAATGTAATGTATAAATGTCTTTGGCAAATTACTGCTGCTCTCCAGTGCCCAGTGGATTGTATTCAACAAACTAATCTTGGAACTGGCCCATTTGAAATAGAGTGGTTAAGCTAAAAACCTATAATAAGAAATTAAATGTCATTATTGTAGGACTGGGAATCCTGGCTGGACTTCTACACTCTGAACCCTCCACTCTTCTCGGTTTGCAGTAGTCTCACTTCCATGCCATTGCTACCACTCTTTGAGTCCCTCTTTATACCAATCACAAAAAAACACCCTCCAACTCTGACTGTCCTGCTACTTCTCCCAACGTAACAGAAATCTCTCGTGACTACACAAAAAGTTCTTTGAGGATTTGGAAAAACTTTGAAAAGACAAGGCTAATTAGTGACTTTAACTCATTTATTCTTTCAGCTATTTAGCATTTATTAATGTAATTTCTGTACCAGACAATCTAAAGGATCCAAAGAAATGTCCTGCCATCAAGTAGCACGTCATCTGTTATCCCTTGGTTCCACTGTGCCATCTCCTTATCCATCAACAGTAATTAACCACTTCATATTTTGACCAAAGTATATCTGCAGTTCTATTTATTTGCATATGGAAATCTGGAAATTGTTTTGAAAGGATACTCAGACCCATGCCAATAAGAAAGGACCCAACCAAATCTAAGTAGGTTGGTCTTTTCTTTTTAGACAGGATTTCGCTATGTAGCTCAGGCTGGCCTAGGCTGGCCTGGACTCACTGTGTAGCCCAGGCTGGCCTCGAACTTCGGGCAGTTCTGCCTCCGCCTCGCAAGGGCTGGAATCACAGGTGTGCGCCACCACACCCAGCCAAGTAGGTTTTTTTATTATTATTATTATCTGTAATCTTAAAATGAAAAGACAGTCATTTGGGAAAGAGCAGAGTACATAAATTAAATCTTAATAGAAATTAACCTCTGCTGCTGAAAGTAAATCAGTGGGAAAGGCTTAATTATAACTGCAGGGCTGGGGAGATAGCTCGGTGGCTTAAGCACTTGCCCGGAAAGCGCTAGGACACCGGTTTGATCCCTGGTACCACATGCTGTGCCAGCCATCACTGTGTAGAAAACCCTGTACCAGGTAAATAAAAGATTTTTTAAAAATAATAATTATAACTGCAAAGATAAATGTATACTTCCTCAATCTTTCTAAATTTTGCTAATCCATTCATTCCCACACAGACCATTTAAGTATCTCATTTGCTGAAAGTCTGTGTTTATGGTAGAATGTTTCTCAATTAATGATCAATCAAATTCAAGATACAACTCAGCAAAACTCTCCACTTAAGCTTGGAACACTTGGCATTCAGACTCCACAGAAAGAGCTGGGCCTGGTTGTGCATGCCTATAATCCCATCACTTGGGAGGCTGAGGCAGGAGGATCAGTGCAAGTTCAAGACCAGCCTGAGCTACAAAAGTGAGCTCAAGGCCAGCCTGAACTGCATAGTGAGACTCTGTCTCAAAAAAACGAAAGAAAGGAAGAGAAAAGAAAAGAAAGAAAGGTTGACCGTACTTTCCACAATCTTCCACAGTAACAGTCCCTTCCTAGTCCCCTGCCCTCTGTGGGTTGCTGGGGTCAGCTCCTCAGGCCGCATCTCCAGCCATGGCCAGAAGGCACCTGAGCTGGATATGTGACAGGAGTGGCACAGGGACGTAGCTCCTCCTCTACTTCCAGGTATCTTGGCATAGTGCACAAAAACACATCCCATATTCCACATTTGGCCTTTACTTCCAGCCTGCCTTCCGACAGGTGCTAATGATTGTATTTCATCAAAACCAGCACACAAGTATTAGCCTCTAGGTCTCTGTTCTTCCTAGGTTGAAGAAGTGTTTTCCTTCTAGCTCTGTCCTGTGAAAGTGGGTGTCATGTGTGTCTTTTCACTGGTTTTGTGAATCAACAGACTCTGGAGAAGAGAAAATAATCTGAACTAAGTTTTAGGTTTTCACATGATCTCATTGTAGCAAACCTGCCCATAATGAAAGAGCTGCTTCTGATTTTCCTCTCCAGTACAGGATGCCAGTGTTAGGTTTATAAACCGTTAGGTGGTTTCAGTGTTAGAAAACTTGGTTCCCAAAGAATCTGTTTCCCTGTTAGTACCTCACCTGAGGTCTTATAGAAGTTAGTGTGGAAAACCACTATATACTGGAAGCCTATTTTGGCTAATCTTTCGAACTCTGATATCACTTACTTGTATTACTCTTTCCAACACTACTTTCATTTTTTTGTTCTTGTTGCATATAAAGACTTAGAAGGCTATTATAATAATAATCCTATAAATAAATGTATGATATCTTCTTTTATCTTTTTAGAATCCTGTACCTAAACAAGATTTCTTTTTAAGTGTTGTTTAAAACTTAAATCTTCTGGCTACCAAATCAAAACTTCATGGCATAAAAAGGGCAGTATTTGTGTTCTCAATTCTTTTTTTAAAAGCTTTATGTATAATCTATAAATATAGATGCATAGACAATACTTCCCCTTGAGTTGCACATCAACATATAGCATTGTACATTATAATGAAAGTTTGTAACTTAAGGGTATTATATATATAAATACATATATACCTTTGTAACCTTTATATTGTAAATAAAAAATTGCTTTTAGACTTGTTTTTCATTTTTAAAATCAATGAAATATTTTGAAACCCGCAAGAATGTTTCAAAAACCGTCCAAAGAACTACATCCCTTCACCTAAACTTCCCAATTATTAACATTTTTTACATTTCTTCTATTACCCTGTCGTGTCTTTCTGACACAACACCCTGTTACCCTAAATTCTCTAGTGTACATCTTCCAAACAACTACCCTTCCCGAATCAGCAGGAGCCCACACTCCCACTCCCAGCCACAGGCCCCATGGCTGTGCTGGTTTTCCCAGCGACGCCTCCTTTCCTTTGTGGCCCAGGATCCTATTCTGGGACCACAGGCTGCTTCTGGTTGTCGTGTCTTATCAGTGTCCTCAGCCATGAAGAGTTGCTCGATTCCCACTCCCACCTCAGTTCTGCAGCTCCTGTGTTCCCGGGCTCTCCCTCCACCCAGCTCCTCGCACCGCTTCAGGCCTAAGTCAGCCTTTTGTTCTGGAAGGAGGACCACAAAGGGGATCCCATGCTCGCCTCAGCCTTATCCAGTGTTTTGTCAGGTCACCCAGGCGTGGCCAGTGGGAGCCCTTAAAACTGGTTTGAGGCCCTTGTACTATGTCCCCATCACTTTTTCCTGCCACTACACAGCCTTTCTCCACAAAGTCCTGAGACTTGCTAGTGTAGGGTGACATACAAACCAAGATCTAGCTGGACATGATGGCCCACATCTGTAATCCTAGCACTCTGCAAGCCTGAGACAGGAAGATAACCTTGAGACCAGGGTGGACAACCTAGGGACTTAAGCAAAACCCTGCCTCTAAAAACAGACATGGGGGTGCATGTCTGTAATCTCAGCACTTGGGAGGCTGAAGCAGGAAGACTGCTGGGAATTTAAGGCCAGCCTGAACTACACAGTGAAAACTTGTTCCAAAAAAACCTCTGGAGATGTATCTCAGAGCAAAGTGTTCTACCCCCAGTACCACACACACAGAAGAAACCAAGACCTGAGTGCGTGTTTGTTTTTACCAAGTAGCCCAAATTCAAATGCAAATTCACAACACTCTTCCTGCCTCAGCTTGCTGAGTGCAAGGACTAGAGGCATTCACCTCCAGGCCTGGCCACAGACATTTATATTTCTAGAATACATAGTTAGGACCCATGAACTAACTGTGATAATTTCCCATACATGAGGATTCTTTCTACCTTTCCCTCTCCCATGTTTATAGTTTCCTTCTCCGACTAATCTGATATTCATGCTCAATACATTTATTTATTTCCTCAGCTAGTTTCTTGGTCAATGTAAAGAGATCTCTACCTCAGAGACTGGTGTTGCCTGCCCACCCCCTTTCTTTTCCAATCACTGCCTTCTTAGGGCCATCAGCCTCTACTGTCCCCTCGATCTTTATTGTCTCCCCGCCCCTTGAGACAATCTTCCCTGACTTCTATTTTTTTTTAATTTTAACTTTATTTATTTATGTTATGACCAGCTCAGCCTGCCCTGGGAGTGGGGCTGGTGCAGCATGTGATGTGATGCCAGGGATCAAACCCCTGCGGTTAGCCTAAGCTTGCCTAAGCAGGTGCTTTAAACTGCTGAGCTATCTCGCCAGCCCTTCCCTGACTTCTAGGCTGTCAGCTGTCCTTGCCTTTCTAGCTAGCTTTCAGAGCTGTTGTTTTTGTGTTTGAGATGGAGATACTTGAGATTGCACCCAAAAGCACTCTACCACGAAACTGCATTCCTCAACCTATCTCTCTATGTCATCTACTTCTATTTTGAGGCAGTTTCTCCCTACATTGCCAGGTAGGGCTCAAACTTGAAGCCGCCCCCCCCCCCCCAAAAAAAATCCTTTGCAGTCCCCTCTCCCTCGCTGCTGGGACTGCAGGTGTGTGCCACCCACCTGGCTGCCTCGAGTTGCTATCACAAACTCACCCTCTCTGGTTGGCTGGTGACCCTCAAAGCTATGCGCTAGGCTCGCTTCTCACCCTGCTCCACATTCCACATCAGGTCCTCACACATCATTTTCATTCCTACGGGTTCCTGCATCGGAATCTCTAGCCCTCATCGTCCTTCTGAGATCCAGATGTGGATACCCAACCAACGCATTTTCATAGAAACCTTTCCGAGGTTCTCCAAATTCATGATTTTCCTCATTCTTAATACTTAACCTGTATTTGTTCAATATTCCCCATCTGGTAGCAACAGCAATCCAGGCGCTTAAGCCAGGTGATATATCATCCCTCTTCTGCCCCACTCCATATCCAATCAACCTCATTTTCTCTTTGTTTTTATGATTTTTTTTTTTTTTTTGTATTTAGTATGGGGTATATAGGGTCTCACTACACAGATCAGACTTGTAGTGATTCTCTTGCTTTCAGTCTCCTAAGCGCTGGGATTACAGACCGGCGCCACCATGTCTAGTCTCAGTCACCCTCTCAGTGCCCTCAGGAGTGAGGCCAGCACAGCACTCTGGGAATCGAACCCCCGTCCCTGGTCAGCCTAAACAGGCGCTTTAATCCCCTGAGCTATCTGGCTGCCCCCCCCCTTTATTTTTTTGAGATAGGGTTTCATTGTGTACTTCAGGCTGATCTTAAACTATGTAGCCAACACTGGCCTCCAATTCATGGCAAACCTCCTGCCTCAGCTTCCCAAGTGCTACTTTAAGGCTGGTCTCAAACTGGAAGGAATAATCCCGCCTCAGCTGATTGAGTGCTGGGATTACAGGAGACACCTAGCCTTCAAACCTACTTCTAAATTCTTGGCCCTTGTCTTCCAAAATCTTCTACCCTATGCGTTTCTCCATGGCCCTCCAATCTCTCCCTTTCTTCTGGAGTACAGCCGCAGATTCATACTGCAAGAGTCACCCCTCCATGTCTTCTGTCTTATTGTGATTATTGGCAGTACGAAGCATTGGATCCAGGGCCTTCACACCGAGCTACAGCCCCAACTCTTTTTTGATTTGCTTTTCTGTTTAGAGGCAGGGCTCCACCTTGTAGCCCAGGCTGGCCTCCAATTTGAAGCAGCCTCCTATCTCAGCCTCCCCAGTGCTGGGAACTGCAGGTATGTGCCACTACACCTGGCTCTTTCTTATTTTGAAACAGGGCATCTGAATCACTATGTTGCTCATTCTGGGGTTGAATTTGTGATCCTCCTGCTTCAGCCTCCCAGAGTGCTTGGATTATAGGCATGCACCACCCCACCTGGTTCCCCAGTCCTTTTTTGTATTTTGAGAGAGACTTGCTAACTTGCTTAGGCTAGTCTTGAACCTACAATCTTCCTGCCTTGACCTTCCAGAATGCTGGAATCACAGGTGTGCTACATCACTATGCCCAGCACCA
>PVKN010003692.1:0-18412 GCA_004027915.1 Capromys pilorides | reverse complement strand
AAATTAATAAAAGAAAGAAAGAAAGAAAGAAAGCCTGCCTGGTTAGCACAAAGTTCTCAGTTTGATTCCTGGTACAAAAAAAAAAAAAAGTATATATTATGGCTAGCATCATCTAATTAAAAAGGAGAAACAAAACATAACCACAAATCTCAAAAAGTAAAGCCTTCATTACAAAAAAAAAAAAGACTTTCCCATTGCTCTCAGGATAAAATTCAGAATCTTCACCACAGTCCTGGCCCTGAGGTGGCAAAGGGCAGCCATGAACCAGAGCCTGATTTTCCTCCGGCTCTGCGAGCCTTCCCAGCTCTGGGATCTCTGTGTGACTGTTCCACCTGCCTAGAATGCACTGCCCCTCATTCTTCAGCCTCCACCTGGTGGGAGCCCCCAGGGACTGTTAGAAGCTTCCGCAGTGCCAGCACCTGGGGACCCCTGGCAGGAAGACCACCACGAGGCAAGGACCCCGGGCTACATAGTAAGACCCTGTCTCAAAACAACAATAAAAACAAAAAACCACACACATGAGTTTTCTCATGTGGGTCTCAAAACTCATGAACATCCGCTTTCTGAGACGTAAGCCCCCCTGGAACTGTCCAGCTCAGAGGCCTGTTCTGAATAGTGATGAAAGCCTCCAGGTTTGGACCAGAAAACACTTTCCTACAGAAAAGAACAAAGGATTAATTAATTAAAAAAAAAAAAAAAAGCCAGGGGCATGGCACATTGCTTTAATTCCAGCGGTCTGGGAGACTGAGGCTGAAGGATCCAAGTGAGAGGCCATCCTGAGAAACTTAGCCAAACAAAAGTGCCATTAGAAGGAGCCGCCGACATTATACTAATATCCAGAGTGAGCTACTTAGCAAGTTCATTCAGGAAAGTAAGTACAAATGATCATACCCTACTAAAGGTCACCGTGTCAGAGTCCTGGGAAGTGAGGCTAAAATCATTCCTTTACTCTAAGCGGGACAGGGCTTCGGCCTTCCGCCCCGCCCCGCCCCGGCCCGGCCCCGCCCCGCCCCCGGCCCCGGCCCCGCCCCGCCCCCGGCCCCGGCCCCGCCCCCAGCCCGCTCTCCTCGAGCCGCCCTCCCTGGGCCTCCCCGCCGCCGGAGCGCTGCCTGCAATGCGGGATGTGGCCGCTAGGGGCCAGCCGCGCGGCTCGGGTCTGACCGCTCTGGGCCGCGCTCCTCGCTCGTCCTTCGGCTAGGCTCCGGCTGCCGGCGGCTTCTGTGCCCGCGCCCAGCGCAGACCCGCCGGGCTCCCGTGCAGGACCCAGCAGTTCGGCTCCCCGCCGGGCCGGACCGAGGCCGCCAGCAGCGCCGCTGGGTGTGGGGCGGACCCAGGAGATGAAATGACAACGTCAACCCTCCAGGTACCTCCTCAGCGCGGCCCGGCGGGCTGCGGAGGCCGAAAGCGGCGCGGCGGGGCCTGCGGGCCGCGGACCGGGCGGGCGGGCGGCCTCTTCGGACCTGGCCCCGTCGCCCGCCACCGTCTCTCCTTCCACGCACTCGCAGCAAGGGGGCGTCTCCATTCCCGACGCCGGTTCGCCGGGCCGGCGCATCCCGGAGCCGCTGCGTGCAGCCCGCGCCGCCGACGTTCGGCTGCAGCCCCTCCCCGGCCCGCGGCCGGCTCGCGTCGGTCCCCTGGTGTCGCTCTCGCCTGCCACGACCTCCCCCAGCCCCGTGGCACTCCGCAGACGAGCCCCAGTTTGTCCCCGGGCTCCGATTCCCTTTCCTCGGCCAGCGACCCTCCATTCATTCCCTGGCCGGTGCAGGGAGGTGTCCAGGGCGGCGCCGCCTGGACGGGTGACAGCCCGGCCCCCAGTGCTGTCAGAAAACATAAACACGCTCTGACCTGAGACCCAGCTCTGAACCCCTCCTCGCCACGCAGAGCGTGTGACCTGGGACCATGTTTTTGACCTTAGAATCAGCTTGGCCTCAGCGGTAAGACCGGGCAGTGGTTGTACGGTGGCGGGGTGACTTAGGTACCAGCTGAGATATCGCATTATCAGTAAGTCGTGGCCCACGAAGTGCGCGCCTGACGGGTGACTTTCGAGTGCGGGCGTGGAGGAGGGATGGTCAGCCGCTCCCGGTGGAGAACAGGCGTGGAAATGAATCGGGCTAGGAATTAGATGGAATCCAAAGCCAGACCCCATCATCCACAAACGTAAACTCTGATCCGTCACCACCGTGTCAACCGATTCCAGCCTGTAGTAAGAATGTTTTTTTCCGGGGTTTCCCACCTGATTCTGAGGACGGAACCCAGGGCTTTTGTACCTAGCTACACCCAGGTCCCTCTTCCTTCCTTTCTTTTATTTATTCATTTTTAGGCGGTATTTCACTAGTCTCTAAGTAGGCCAGGCTGGGCTGGCAATTTTATTCTGTCTCAGCCGCCCAGTGTGCTGGGATTATAGGCAGGCACGACTACAACCACTTAAGTATACCCTTTTTTGGAGACAGGGTCTCACTGTGTAGTTTAGGCTGGCCTCAAACTCACAACAGTCCTCCTGACTTGGCCTCCCAAGTGCTATTACAGGTGTTCGCCCATTTAAGGCTTTTAGCACTGAGTTGTGCTAGCCATCACTACAGTTATTTGTTTGGAACATTTTGTCACCTCCCCAAATGCCCTTTCCTGTCACTCCCCAATCCTTGATTCTTCCCAGCCCAAGGCAACCACTCATCTACCTTCTAGCTCTTTAAATTTCCTTATTCTGAGCATTTTATATAAATGGAATCATAATATGTAGTCCTTTGTGATTGGCTTCCTTAACATAATGTCATAGGCTTTTACTTTTTTAAATGGCTTTTTTTAAATGGCTTTCATGACACGTGAAAATTTGAAATTCAAATTTCAGTGCTTTTAAATAAAGTTTTATTGAAATAAATCCCACTCATTCATTTGCATATTATCTGCTGCTGCTTTTGTCCTACAAAGGCAGAATTGGATAGTTGCTAGAGAAATTGTACCGCCTGGCAAAGCCTAAATATTTATGTAACATCTGGTTCTTTCTAGGAAAAAATCTGCCAGGCCCCCTGTAACTGTGCACAAACACGTACTGGAGGGGCGGGGGACCTAGGGCCTTCATGCTTAGTTATATGCCCAGCATCACCCTTTCTTTAATTTTTAATTTTAAGGTGGGGGGGCTGGGGAGATAGCTCCGTGGCACAAGTGCCTGCCTGGCAAGTGCAAAGTCATGAGTTTAACCCCAGTCTTGAAAAAAAAAAAAAATTTAAGGCAGGGTCTCATTGATTCCCTGAGTTGCCCAGGCCGGGCTTGAACTGATAGTCCTCCTGCTTCAGCCTCCCAGAATGTCGGGATCACAGACATGCGCCGCCATACCTGACTCACACATCTCTGTCACTGTTTTCCTTTATGCCCATCCTTTGCCTTATGTGTTACTAGAGATGTGGCAGTGTGGCAGTTTTATCTGTCACCTTACCCTCCTGTTAGACAAACAGCTTTCACACGTGAAAAACTGTGTTGGTTGCTGGATGCATGAGAGGAGTGTTCAGAAGGAGGAACAGAAGAAGTCAGGCTTAGTAAGACAGCTGTCCCGTGTTCTTACGTGGGACCTAACAAAGAAGACACGAAAATAGAAGGAAGGCTGTTTCTAGACAAAGCAAAGGGGTCCTGTACGTGGGTCTTACAGGACATTAATGGATGACAGGATCACAGCATAAGCAGTGAAGGCCAATATTTTGAAAAATTAATAGACACTAATAAAAGAAGAAAAAAGAAGAGAGGAGGTGGGCATGCTCTGCTGCACAGAAGGAGCTCATACCTGCAGTTTTATTCTGAGCCCTTACTGAGAAGAGCAGACCCAAGCAAAAATCAGTATAGGAAGCTGGGCGTAGAGTTCAGCACCTGTAATCCTAGGATCAGGAGTTGGAGGCAGCAGAATCCCCAGTTCAAGCCCAGCCTGGGCTACACAGTGAGTGCAAAGCCAGAGCAGACTAGATAGACTGTCTCACACAGACACACTGAAGAGGCAGGACAGAGGGAGAGTCCGAGGAACTTGGGGGTGTGTTCTGAAGAAGGAAGCCGCCCATCCAGGAGCTCTGTCTTATCTGAGGGGCCAGCAGGGAGAGGACAGACAGCCTGTGGGTGCGCTGATGAGCCAAGGAGCTTCCGGGCTCCCAGATGTGCTCGGGAGGGAATGAAGCCCCGTGGAAGCAGCGCTTCTTCCCCTCAGTACTGAGGTTAGAACCCAGGACCTCGGGCACGCTAGGCAGGTGGTCGGTCAGCAGCCCTAGCCCTTCTTCCTCTTTCTTGTCTCTGCAGTCTAGCGGCTCCCTTAACGTCAGTCTGGCCTGTCTCACCAGCCTGTCCATTGTGCATGGCTATTTGTGTGCCTCTCTCGGGCGCTTCTTACTTACAGCAGGGCAAGGGCTGAGCAAATGCCCTGGCTGCGCTGAGGACTGGCCAGAGGGTTCTGCGCCACTGCTGGTGGAAGAGGAAGATCCTGGGTGGACTGTGGTTTCTTTTCTTTGGCACTGGGATTCAAACTCACGCTTGCCAGGCAGGCACTATGCCCCACAGCTAACTCCCCGGCCCTGGGCTGTGGTCTCTAACATCGCACGTGTGGGTGCTTCCTGTTCCACACAGGGCACCAGCCTGCAGCATCTGTCACACTCCCGGAGACCTGCACACTCCCTGGGAGTTCTCAGAAGCGCCAGAGTGCATGTCTCTCGCTTGGCAGAATGATTTGCCTCCAGAAAAAACAAGCACTGTCCTTTCTGCAGCCCAAGTGTGGAGTCCTGTAGTTCAGCTCCTTCCAGGTGTCAGATGGACAGATGCCCATCTGTCTCTCATGTCACAACCCTTGGGTCGATGAAGGACTTGTCCTGCTGGCTGGCTCTTCCTCTGGCCTCTCTGCTGAGTGAAACAGGGGTCAGTCGTTTCCGGTGTTTCCCTCACTGTTCTGGGCTCTCTTTCCCTTGAGGCAGTGAAGTAGGAAGTCCTGTGGATTTTCTGGGGAGCCCAGGCCCAGCATATGAAGTCAGGGTTCCACTGCTGGACTCCAGGTCAAAGGCTGGAAGGAGGCTGCCTTGAGCTGTCTGAGTTCCCTGTGGGGAGGGATGGCATTCTTAAAGCTTCCTCGTAAAGCCTTTCTAGTTGATGTCCAAAAAGTAGGGCAATATAATGGCCTGTGACCAGTAAGTCCACGGGCCAGAGGCCTGGCACTGTTTCTTGTCAGTCTCATCCTGCTTGGGAGGCCCTGGTCTTTCTGGATCTCCTGGGAAGCACTGAGCTATCTGCCTTGCCTTTCCAGAAAGCCATTGATCTGGTGACAAAAGCCACAGAGGAGGACAAAGCCAAGAACTACGAGGAGGCGCTGCGGCTGTACCAGCATGCTGTGGAGTACTTCCTGCACGCCATCAAGTGTGAGTCGCGGCCGGTCACGGGTCTCTGTGAGGAGAGTGCCCGGGCTCACTGGGTTACTTTGTGTCCTTTTTGCAGATGAGGCTCACAGTGACAAGGCCAAGGAAAGCATTCGAGCCAAGTGCGTGCAGTACCTAGACCGGGCAGAGAAGCTGAAGGATTATTTAAAAAACAAAGAGAAACATGGCAAGAAGCCAGTGAAGGAGAATCCGAGTGAGGGCAAGGGGTGAGTGTGGAGCACGCAGCTGGGCTCAGCACCCTCTTCACATGGCGCTGCCATTCCCCGTGCCAGTCCTGCTTGGACTTGCATAGCAGTAGGAAACTATTCCTGACCATTGCGGTAGCAGCGGCTTTCCCTGGCACATCCTCAAGCATGTCGGTGTCATCTCACTGCTCTGTACAGAAAAGCCTGGCGAAGGGTGACAGTCTTGGCCTCCTGCAGCCCTGCTCTCAGGTCGGACCAGGTTTTTTTTTTTCCAGAACCAGGGATTGAACTCAGGCCCTTGCACTTGCTCGGCAAGTGTTTATTCTACAGAGCTATCTCCCCAGCCCCTTGGGCTAGAAACTGGCTCTGCCACTGCACTGCCCATGAGGGAGGACCAGGGAACTCTGCCCCACACTGCTATGAGGAGCAGACGGGGTGGAGTGACAGCCTCAGAGGGAGTTTGGCACATGGTGAACGTTCAGTAAACACTAAGAGGTACAGCCAGAAATAGTATGACTGGACTTCTCGCCCTGGCCTCAGACTCCACAGCCAGAGTCTCCATGCCTTTCAGCCCAGGAGTGGGGTCTGCTGCGGTAATCTAGCGGCCAGGGAGGGAGGGGATGGAGGAGCCTCCTAGAGACGTGAGGCTTCCTTCTGGGCCATGTGCCCACAGTCTGATTCTCAGGTTGGAGATGTGCTGAGGAAGGGACAGAAGTTTTAGGGTTATTTTTGTACTGGGAGTTGAACCCATGGCCCCGCACTTGCCAGGTAGGCGCTGTGCCACTGAACTATATTCTCATCCCTCAGAGAATTTTGAGGCAACAAGTATCTTGATGTCAGGATACAAAGTGGCTGTTAGGACCAGAGCATGTATGACCCAAGGACCTCATACATGCTAAGGATCAAATGCAAACTTTGGACGAGCTCTAAGCATTGAGCTACATCCCTAACCTTATTATTGGTCATTTCTGGCAGAGTCAAAACAGCCCAGGTTTTGCTTAAAATTTAGAACTCTCCTGAGTAGTTGGAATTATAGGCCTGTACCTAGCCCCAGCTTCCCCTTTAGTGCAAGTGTGTGCACGTGTGTACACGAGTGTGTGTGGTACGAGGGACTGAACCCAGGGTCTTTACACTGAGTTACCTTTCCAGCTCCATGACAATTTCTAAGTTGCCCAGGCTGAGTTCAAACTTGGGACCCTCCTACCTCAGCCTCCTAGAGTGCTAGGGTTATAGATGTGCTCAGCTCTCCTTGTTTCATTTCAAACTTTGCCTCTTCTTTGTCCTTCGGATTCCTCTGGAGTCACGGCCATGTGCTGTCTGTATCTGATCCATGCAAAGTGATGGCTGTGTTTGCTTGACTGGCTGCCAGTGGAGTCCAGCCAAAGTACATTTTCTCCTCCAGCCCTCAGCAGAGGGCAGACTTCCCAACCTGGATTCCCTTAATGAAAAATCATGGTGTCCCTTTGACCATGTCAGCTGGACAGGAGTGTGTGGCCCTGACACCCACAGGCCTGGCCTACTCACCTATCCTTCAGTAGAGCTGAGCTGGGAGCATTCCTCACCCAGGTGCTGGCAGCAGACCCGGCCTCACTCACAGCCTCATGGTCTAAGCTAAGAACCAGCTGGTGAGCTTCCGTTTCCTTTCTCAGCAGCGACAGTGACAGTGAAGGGGATAATCCAGAAAAGAAGAAGCTGCAGGAGCAATTGATGGGTAAGAGGGGGCTGGTGAGATAGCTCAGTTGTTCAATCCCCAGCACCACATGCCATGCCAGCACCGCACTCAGGGTGGGTTAAGCTGGCCCCCCCCCAAAAAAAAAAAAGAAAAAAGAAAAATTTGATGGGTAAGAGGCCTGGGGCCGTGTGTCCTGCAAGGGGCTATGGGACCCTCTGTGTCGACTCCTGCCTATGCCAGTGCCTCCCGCTGCAGGTGCTGTTGTGATGGAGAAGCCCAACATACGGTGGAATGATGTGGCTGGGCTGGAGGGGGCCAAGGAGGCCCTCAAAGAAGCTGTCATTTTGCCAATTAAATTCCCACACTTGTTCACAGGTAAGAACTGAGCCACCAGAGGTGCAGATGTAAACTCAGGCTTCCGTGGGAGCCAGCATGGGGTCCCCTCTGAAGTGTCCCAAAGCAGATGGCTTTGATAATCTTGGCCCACGGGATGGTGCCTGGGCTCGCGAGAGGCCCTGGACCCGCTCCCCATGTCACCTACACCTCAGCTTCTTGCTGTTGCCAGAAACACTTACGAGCTGGGAGGTAGCTCGGTGGTAGAGCGCTTGCCTGGCATGCACAAGGCACGGAGTGCGATCCCCAGCCCTGAAAAAGAAAAAAACATTTTTGTGACTGGAATTTCGAGGTGAACATTAGGGGCTGGGCACAGTAGTTAGCAAGGGTTAGGACTATTATCCCATTGGGTTCGCAGGCCCCATCTGCCTTTGCTCCCCTATCAGCCGCATTACAGAACATTTGTTACTGTAGCTGTGGTCACTGAAGACCTCCCATCCTTTTTTTGTTTCCTTTCCCCAGTTGGGAGGTGGCTGACTTGGATTTATTCTTCGTTGTAGGCAAGCGTACCCCCTGGCGAGGGATACTGCTCTTCGGACCCCCTGGCACAGGGAAATCCTATCTGGCTAAAGCTGTGGCAACAGAGGCCAACAACTCCACCTTCTTCTCTGTGTCTTCCTCTGATCTGATGTCTAAGTGGTTGGGGGAGAGTGAGAAGTAAGTTAGCCAGCTGGGGTGGCCACTTCTTAGAGGTGTGGGGACAGTGACAAGGAGAGTGAGATTTGGCCAGTATTTTCGTTGAGGCCTTGTCCTGGAGGACTGGTGGACCTGGAAGGGACCTGGGAGAGATGAAGTCGTCATAAGCGAGTGAAAGATACCACCGTCGCAGTATCTGCCCGGTCTCAGCGATGCCAGGCACGCCCTTCCCTTTGGTCTGGAGGATCTGTTGCCACTGTTTTCCTGCGGGAAGGGCAAGAAAAGTGGTGACTAGACTCAGCGTGCCTGTACAGCAGCAGCTGGACTCTGAGCCACTGTTACCCCCACCCCCAGGCTTGTGAAGAACCTCTTCGAGCTGGCCAGGCAGCACAAGCCCTCCATCATCTTCATCGATGAGGTAGACTCCCTCTGTGGGTCCCGGAATGAGAACGAGAGCGAGGCTGCCCGGAGGATCAAAACAGAGTTCCTGGTCCAGATGCAGGGTGCGTCCCAGTCCTGGGTCCCCTCTTGGTTGTGGCTCCGCCCAGAGCCAAGCCCCAGTGTCACTGTTTTGCTGTGGCCTGGTTGGGTGGAGAAGCACCTGGAGGTACTGGCTATAGGTCTTAGGCTTTCACCACAGGGTAGAGAGCTTTGTGGTGTTCCCTGGCCACAGCCAGACCTGCCACACCTCAGGTGACAACACACAAGGTCGCAGGGTCTGTCCAGCAGGTTCTGACTGATCCTGCAGGTGCCCTCAGAGTCCGTCTCCCTTTTCCACAGGAGTGGGGAACAACAACGATGGGACTCTGGTTCTTGGTACCACAAACATCCCCTGGGTACTGGACTCAGCCATTCGGAGGAGGTGCGTCTTCCCCAAAGGGGCGGCGCTGTGCTATCCCCGCCCTGGGCAGCCTGCAGGGGCCCTAGCCCCGGTCTCTGCCTTGCTCGGGTCTGCATGGTTAACAGGGCCCTCAGTAAAGCCAGTTTCTTGAGGGCCTTGGTGCGGGCAGGGCAGGCCTGGAACCGCGTCTCCCAGTCTCCGTGCTGCCCCTGCATTAATACCATTCAGTGATTTCCCTTTCCTGCACGTGCTCTGCTCTCTAGGTTTGAAAAGCGCATTTATATCCCATTGCCTGAGGAAGCTGCCCGTGCCCAGATGTTCCGCTTGCATCTGGGGAGCACTCCCCACAACCTCACAGATGCCAATATCCACGAGCTGGCCCAGAAGACAGAAGGCTACTCGGGCGCAGACATCAGCATCATTGTGCGGGACTCTCTCATGCAGCCCGTCAGAAAAGTCCAGTCAGCCACACACTTCAAGAAGGTGAGTGGTGCTGGGCATGGTGGTGCACACCTATAATGAGGCCGAGGCCAGGGGATTGTAAAGTTCAAGCCCAGCCTGGGCAACTTAGTGACTTTGCAAGGCCTTGCCTCAAAAACAACAACAAAACAAATGTGCTGTGGATGTAGCTCAGCATTAAGGGCCTGGATTCCCAGGACCCTCCTCAGCCCCTCAGCAGTGGAGGTAAGTGGTGACCAAAGCTTACACAGTGTCACTAGAATGAGGGGTCATCAGTTTCCCTGGCACCATAGAAATACATTCTGTCTCCTGGAGAACTAAGGCAGAAGCCAAGGCCAGGGCTGGGCCTGCCTCCCTTTTCTGCAGCTCTTCCTTGCATGTAGCTGTCTTCGGTTATGAGAAAGCACAGGACAACAGCAGGCTCATGGCTCTGTAGCTTGAACTCCACCTTGCCTGTGGGCAGGGCACACACTGAGAAACTGCCTGAAAAGTGCAGGGTTAAAGTGGGGATTCACCAGGTGTGATGGCACATACCTGTAATTCCAGCAAGTAGAAGGCTGAGGCAGGAGGATCACTGTGAGTTTAAGGCCACCTTGGGCTACACAGTGAGTTGAAGGCCAGCCTGAACTGCATAGTGAAACCCTGTCTCAAAAAACCCTAAATAAGGGCCAGGGAGTTAGCTCAGTAGAATAAGCACTTCCCTGGCAAGCACAGGGTCCTGAGTTCAATCTCCAGTATCGGAAAAACAACAACAACAACCCTAAATAAATAAAGTGGGGATTAACCCACTCATCAGGAGATCGCTTGTCGAGTGTCTCCTGTGGCTCTGCTATGTCCAGGCATCGTCACAGGCACTGGGGCAACATGAGTGACCACAACAGAAAACACCTCTTTCCTCCAGGAGCCTCCTTCAAATAGAGTGAAACAGCCAAGTGCTAAAAGCTGGCCCCTTAGAGGATGATGACCGGGCCTAGCAGGGTCAGGGAGAGCAGGGACTCCAGGGGTTCAGAGGGCTGAGTTAAAGAGTTGAAAGAGAGCTGGGTTAAAAAGGACAGCCCATACCATACGCTGTGGCATTTGAGCCACAACCTGGAGAGGGTGAGGGAAGGAGCTGTTCTGTCAGTCTTGCAGATTTGGGGGGGGGACCATATTGCTGGTAAGACGTGGTGTCAGCCAGGTGTGGTGGCGCATGCCTGTAATCCCAGCACTTGGGAGGCAGAGAGACAGGAGGATGGTTGTGCATTTGAGACCAGCTTGGGCTACAAAGTGAGCTCAAGGCCAGCCTGAACTGCACAGCGAGACCCTGTCTCAAAAAGACAAAAAAGGCTGAGTGGTGTCACTGAGGAAGTTGAGAAGTAGACATCCTGGAGACCAATCTGAGGTCCTGTCCTCCTCACTCCAAGGACAACTCTGCCAGCCTGTCACACTCCTGCTTGGTTTCAGGTCTGTGGCCCTTCCCGTACCAACCCTAGCATTATGATTGATGACCTCCTGACTCCATGCTCGCCAGGGGACCCAGGGGCCATAGAGATGACCTGGATGGATGTCCCTGGTGACAAACTCTTAGAGCCTGTGGTTTGCATGGTAAGTAACCAGCTGGGAGGCAGGACTTCAGAGTCAAGAAAATTGGGGGCCTGGCTCAGGAATTGCCCCGCTTCTGTGTTCTGGGCTCGCATGACTCCCAAGAGTGGCCTTTACAGGTTTGGGGAGCCGAGACTCCTGCCAGTACACAAGCAGGAGCATTTGCATCACCCGTCCTTCAGCAGAAGAGTGAAGTCCACAAAATAAGACTGTAATTCTTGGGGTTTGGCTTATTCACTCCAGAGGGATAAAGTTCCGTGTGTGGTTTTTTTTTTTTTTTTTGTCTTTTTGAGACAAGGTCTCGCTATGTAGTTCAGGCTGGCCTTGAGCTCACTTTTGTAGCCCAGGCTGGTCTTGAACTCACATCGATCCTCTTGCCTCAGCCTCCCAAGTGCTGGGATTACAGGCGTGCACCACCACACCCCGGCCAGTGTGGCTGATTTTGATGCAGAGGCAGAAGCAGCCTCTTGGTCAATATACAGAACCTCATTTGTACTCTTATCTGCGTAGGCATAGTGCTTACCTATAACAGGTGTCAGTGTGGGGCAGTTAGGTGGGTGCCTGGGTAAGGAGGCCCCAGGTGGGAGTTAGGAATGGAGCTGGGTTAAGGCGGGAAGGTGGTGTTTTAGAAGTGACCCGTGACCTGCATGGCCTCAGGAAGGTCCCTGCTGCAGGCAATTCAGGTTGGTAGGCTGCCAGAGGGCCTTCTGCAGTGGGTAGGGGGTGATTCTGGAGGCACACTTCTGCGACCTGGGTGGCACAGCAGTGCAAGAGGGGAGACTGAGACCTGGCCGGGCTATTTCTCATTGCCACACTCTTGCCATTGCAGTCTGACATGCTCCGGTCTTTGGCTACCACCCGGCCCACGGTGAATGCAGAGGACCTCCTAAAAGTGAAGAAATTCTCAGAGGACTTTGGACAGGAGAGTTAAAAGCTGCTTCACTTAGGCAACGGTGAAGGTGGGAAGTAGGCTGGGGCAAATCCACAATACTCCCTAAACCAGTGGCCAGACAGGGCTCCAAGGCACGCTGTAGTCACTATGGCTCCTGTGCTGTCCACGGCCAACCAGGGAGCAGGAAGAAGGCCCTGCAGCTCAGACCCACTGCTGCCGGCTGCCGCCGCTGGGCCATGCTGGATGGACCCTGGCTGCCCCACTTGTCTCTCCTGAATGCTTACTGACTCCTCCTTCCTGCCCCTCTGTCCTTTATTATTTTTTTAACTGTTTTATTCCCCTAAATTAATGCTGCTTTGATTTTTGTCTTGTTTATAAATAAAATCACCTGAAAGTGTCATGGGTGGGAGCAGCCAGGCCCAGCCCCTGCACCCTTTACTCCAAACTCCAGCCCCTTGAGAACAGACTGACGGAAGTGAAGGAAGCCATTCCTGCCCTCCAGGTGTGCATCCCATGCCCTTCCTGCAGGCAGAGGCAGTTTCTGTGAGCACACCGCTGCTTTGATCTAAGGCAGGCAGGTAGTCTCCACTGCTGCCTTTTCTTCCTGGGTGTGAGAACTCTGAGCCCAGCCACTGCCTCTGGGGTCTCGTCCTGGAGATGTCTAATAAATCCTTTCCCTTCCTGAACAACTGACCTCATTCTGACTCTTATCTGGGCCTCTTTGAGGACCTCTCTTGCTTCCACTGAGAAGACCAGAACCACTGGTGTTCTCCACAGCAGAGTAGGAAGTCAGCGGTGCTTGCTCCCTGCCCTGATGGAGTTTCAGTTGGGGACGCTAAAAGGAACTGGATGGCTCTTGCTACCATGTCACGCCTAGCCCAGAGACTGCCAACAGGGAGTCCGATGAGCCAGATGTGGCCTGCAGGTGGTCTACTGCCACACCGAAGTCCAGAGCTGAAATGAAAATTCAGATTTCTGGTTTCTGAAGATTAGTTACTATCAGGCCTAAGTCCCTATGAGGCAGCCATTGCTGCTAAGCACGAGCCAGGAGATAGCTCAGTAGAATAAGTGCTTGCCTGGCAAGCGCAAGGTCCCAAGTTCAATCCCTGGTACCATTAAAAAAAAAAAAAAAGTGGATGCCCAACACCATTCAGTGACATTCTCTTCCAGGCAACCCTTGGAAGCAGTGACCCCTGATAAAACATCAAGCTCCATAAACACCAAGCTCCAGAGCTGGCAGCCCCAGGATGGCCGTGTCCAAGGGGATAAGAGACAGTGGCATGTTCATCCTGCACACACAGAAAGGCCTAGCATAGGAAACAAAGCTCGGAGCCTGGGTCATGGCTAGTGCACCACTCTCCCCCATCAAAACCAGTATTGTTCCGCCATCCTATTGGTGCTGGGGACTGAACCCAGGTGCTCATGAATGCTAAGTACAGCTCTACCAGGTTGCTGTACTCTTAGCTCCAGTTCTCTATATTTTTACAAATTGAACAGGCCAGAACTGATCCAGTGGCCAACTCTAGATCACGTTGGCTTTGTACTATGGCTTCCTTGCTGTGGTGAAGAACCGCTGCTGATGTGAACTTCTGATTAACAGCTGAAAGGCTGGACTCCACCACATGTGGTGGCGCATGCCTGTGATTCCAGCACTGAGGCGGCAGAGTGAGTTCAAGGCCAGGCTGAGCTAGCGAGTTCAAAGCCTGAACTGCATAGGGAGACCCTGTCAAAAAAAAAAAAAAGAAAAACTTGGGCTCTAAGACTATTTCCCAGTGCTGACTTGCCCACTTCCGCAAGAACCCTCCACCTTTTGAATCATCAGCAGACCTGACCTGTAGCTGACATTTCCGCAGCTGCATAGCTAGAATCTTTTACTTTTCTCACAATTCTTAACTATGTGCCCTTAGTCCAGTTGCAAGTTCAGGAATAAAAGGTGATTCCCCCGTATGGGCAGCTTCACCTAGTGGTGTTTTATGCATTTTACCCCCATTGTTTCAGTCAGGTCTCCCCCAAACCTTCCTGCTTCTGTACCTTGCCATCACAGGGATGACTGGTAGAAACTTTAGGGTCCTTGTTTATTTTCTTGGCTCTAGATGAGCTCACAAACACCTGCCTTTCCATTTGTCTCTCATCAGTAGCAGGAACCACCACCAAGGCGGAACTACCTGGGATGCCAGCTGTGGGCTTAGGCTGCTAAGCACATGGCCCAACACTGCTAAACCTACTAACACAGGCAGAGGAAGATCCTCCTTTAAATACATTTTCTGCAAGTCACTTCTTTATCAGGGGACTCTGTTGAACTGCCTACATTGGTTTTGACCATAGAAGTGGATTTCTGAAACTCTCCATTAGCTCTACGTGTGGCTTTTGTGGCTGGGTAAGTACTGTATCTGCCATGGGTGGGAGAGACCTTCCTTACTGGAAATGCAAGGATTTGTGCTGCTCATACCAACACAAAGGCGCCCTAAGGGAGCCCCTGATGCCTGTCGGGAAGCATCAAAGGAGCTTGGGAACACCATCCACGTGGAAGGAGGCTCAACCAACCCCCTCGTAAAGACCATCTTTCAGTATAAAAAAAGTTTTCTACAAACTTCCCCAAGGGTTGCATCTCCAACTCCTCCAGACTCCAACTGGAACTGGAACCAGTTCTGTCTGCTTGTCCATGTGGCTCAGAGAAAGCCACACAGAAGGGGTCTTCCCCATGGCTATCTAAACACCTCTCTGAGCAGCTTAATGAACTTCTTAGCGCTTGTGTACGTGCTTCAGGGGATTTTGTTCTGCAAGTGTACCTGCTTCAGTAGCTGCAGCTGCAGCTCAGTAGTGTACACTTAGCATACCTAAGACCACAGGCTCCATGCCTAGCACCAAAACACAAAAAACAGCTTCTTAGACCTCCACATAAAGATGGGGTGAGGCTTCCTCAAAGCCAAACACTGTTCACTGTCATGCTAATTTTCTTTCAAATACTGTGGCAACCAGCAAGCATCCTTCTAGTTCTCCCTGTGAGAGGAGGTTCATTACTCTCCAGCTGTTGGCACCCTGCCCCTGCTCCATGGCCCCTGCCTAAGGAAAGAGCCAAGCACCAGCCACCGGAGAAGAGATTCTGATCTTTCCCAAATTTGGAACTGTATCTGAGCCTGTTAAACTATGTGGGTACTTAATTACATTAATGCTGTCATTAAATACTTCCTTCAACTGGGACTACATTGTTCCATGTTTTTACTTCCAAGCAACTGGTGTCTAAGGCAAACTAAGGACCTTTAAGGTCAGACATACAACAAGCTCTTTGTAAAAAGAACTCAGGGGACAATCCCAGCCTTGCCTACATTTTTAAACAAGGCTTTCAGATATTTGGGGCCTATATTATCAGCTGTGGCCCTGGCAGCAGATTACACAGGTTCCGTGAAATCATTTGTAATGAGAATGATTATTTCCACATCCCACTTCTCTCCGTGAAGAACTGTCTGGAAATGTCCACTTCTTTAGGGAGTTTTCTCTTCAAGTTGTAGGCAGAACTTTGTGCAGAGCTGACTCCAGGGCCAGTATTCCCAGCCTCTTCCTCTGGCTGGGTTCAGCATGTTTAGCAAGTTACTGTTTCCAGTCATATCAGGGCCTGGTGGGCCAACACCAGGCTGAAGCCAAGACATGCCCAGCTGAAACTGAAGTATTTGCACCTTGGTTTCCCAGAGCCTCGGCTCCAAAACAAAAGCATCAGTCGTTCACCTCCATCCACCGGATGTTTGTGAATGTCTTGGGGTCCATTTTGTCAATGAACAGGCAGCCTTGCAAGTGGTCCATCTCGTGCTGGATGATGCGGGCAGTCCAGCCACTTGCCTGCCACACCACCTGTTCTCCTTTTGGGTTCAGGCCTGAAAAGAGAATTCCAAGCTGACTGAGGTGGGCCACACTGAACTGCATCTTTCCCAAGCTCTTTGCCATGTCCTGTCTTCACCATTTCTATTTACAGGAGGTGACAGCAGAAAGGTAATATATTAACTGGGCACAGTGATGCAGCTCTGTAATCTCAACACTGGGAGGCTCAGCCAGGAGGATCTCAAATTCAGGCCTAGCCTGGAGAACTTAACTCAGCATGTACCTGTCTCAAAATTTTTGAAAAAAAGCTGAAGATGTAGCTTAGTGCAAAGGCCCATGGTTTAATTCCCAATACCTCTCTGAAATGTATATATCTATGTACAACAGAACAGCCCTTGGGCTGGGTTACAATTCAGTGGTACACTGGAATACCACGTCGAGATGCGCCAGTCCCTGCATTCAGGCCCTGGTGGTCTACAGCATCAAAGAAAAAACACCTTAATCTGCCCATTCTTGATCATTCAATCTGGTTCTCAACTTTTATAGGTTGGTGGACTCTCAACATTTTTTTTTTTTTAACCAGGGATTGAACTCAGGCCCTTGCACTTTCCAGGCAAGTGCTCTTCCATTGAGCTATCTCCCCAGCCCCTGTTGGTGGACTCTCAATACGGTGGGCATGAGAAATTCTGCTATGATACCTTCCCCTGAACACTTCCCACTTCACAAGAACTGATTCACTTGTGCACAAACTGATGGGAAAAAAGGAAAAGAAAAAACTGAGGGACACTATTTCAATCATCTGGCTTGCCCAAGAAGAATAAGTATCCCAAACCCAGCAAAGCACTGTATTCCACAAAATGTGTGGTATCAGAGGCATGCAACACATCTTCCAGGGTTGGGTCCCATTTCTACAACCCCTCTGTGACAGATTAACTGGAGAGAGGCATATGGGGGGTGGGGGTGGGGGGCGGCAGAGGGAGAAGGCCACAGCCAGGCGTTATGGCATGGTGCACATCTGCAATGCCAGCGCTCTGGAAGGCTGAGGAAGATCCTCCCGGGGCAACTTAGCAAGGCCCTGTCTCAAAATTAAAAGTAAAAAGGCTGCACTCGGGAGACTTAGGAGGATCAGTGCGAGTTCAAAGCCAGCCTTGACTACACAGCGAGACTCTGTCTCAACAAAAAGGCTGGGCTGGAGCTGGGGCTTAATAGAGAAGCTCTGGGTTCAAGCCCCGGTAGCGCAAAGAAAGAAAAAAAAAAAAAGGCAAAGGCTCAGCGGGGAACCAAGCACAATCAGGGCACCTCCCAACCCATGTCCCCATCCCCTCGGAGTCTCCATTCCCACCAGCCTGATGCTCGTTAGTCCCTCGCTCCTGTGGGAGCTCCACAGCAACCGTGTCGTGGGCTCTCACAGTTCGCGTATCTGTTCAGCCTAACTGTAGCCCGCACCTGAGATCTGCACCGCCTGGAATCGGGGCACGTAGGCCAGGAAGCCGGAGACGCTCTCGCAGCCCTCTGGGAAGGTGACGAGGCTGCTGTCAAGCACGCGCAGACTGGGGTTCACGAACACTCGCAGTGGGAAGGGCTGCATCTGGCGGAGCTCGCGCAGGCGCGGCGCACAGGCGCGGAAGAGCTCCTCGGGCAGCTCCAGAGCCAGCACTTGCAGCGGCACCCCAAGCTGCGGCGCGCTCAGGCCCACGCAGCGCCGGCGTCGCATCACCTGCACCAGCCGCTGCACCAGCCGCTGCAGCTCAGGCCCCTCCAGCTGCGCCGGCTCCACGGGGGCCGCCACGGCCCGCAGCACCGGGTCCCCGACCTGGCACACGTGCGCATAGGGTGGCCGCGGCGCACCCTGCACCAGGCGCCTCACGTAGCGCCAGTAGGAGCGCGGGCGGCCCGGACCTTCTAGGCCGTCCGCAGCCGCCGAGGAGCTCCAGGCTCGGGAGCCGCCCGCCAGCGCCCGCAGCGGTAGAGCCCGCAGCAGCCCGCCCCAGCGCGGAGCCATGGCGCGCGACGGAAGCCGGAGCCCCGCCCCTTCCGCCGCCGCCGCCACCGCCGGGGACCCGGACGTGCGCCCCCGCTCGCTTTCCAGGATAACAATTAGCTTTATTGCCATTCCAGCCTGGTACAGAAGTAACCCGCGAAGACAGGTTCCCAGGGTCCCTCGAGCCTGTCGTGGACGAGCTGGGAGTGCGCGAAGGCCCCACGCCAGCTAAGGCTCCCCAGGGGACGGCGGGGCCTGCGGCTCCCCCTCCCCCAGCTCCGCTCCTGTGGGCTCCCGGGGCGGCTCTAAGGGCTCTGTCTCCGCCCATCCGCCCGGAGGGCAGGCGACTGCTGGAGGTTCCAGGCTGGGCTCCTCCGCTGACAGCTTTGGTGCCGAACCTGTGAACTCTGGCACTACCTCCTGGTCGTCTAGAGAGAAGACCATCTCTCTCTTAGGCAGGATGAAGGCAAGAGGCTCCTGGACGACAGCGACGTTCACATGCCCAAGGTTTCCGTACTTGGCAAGCTGAGTGGGTGGAATGCCTGACAGACGGCAGGGAAAGAGAA